>CM077217.1:3481503-3486503 GCA_039654625.1 Rhinogobio ventralis
AAACAAGTGAAGTATTTATGAGTGAGTCATTGAATCATTCACTCAAGATATTTGTTCAAAAACAGTGATTCATCCAGTAATGAAACAAGTGAAGTCTTTATGAGTGAGTCATTGAATCATTCACTCAAGAGATTCGTTCAAAAACACTGATTCATCCAGTAATGAAACAAGTGAAACATTTTTGAGTGAGTCATTGAATCATTCATTCAAGAGATTTGTTCAAAAACACTGATTCATCCAGTAATGAAACAAGTGAAGTATTTATGAGTGAGTCATTGAATCATTCATTAAAGAGATTCATTCAGAAACACTGATTCATCCAGTAATGAAACAAGTGAAACATTTTTGAGTGAGTCATTGAATCATTCATTCAAGAGATTTGTTCAAAAACATTTATTCATCCAGTAATGAAACAAGTGAAGTCTTTATGAGTGAGTCATTGAATCATTCACTCAAGAGATTCGTTCAAAAACACTGATTCATCCAGTAATGAAACAAGTGAAACATTTTTGAGTGAGTCATTGAATCATTCATTCAAGAGATTTGTTCAAAAACACTGATTCATCCAGTAATGAAACAAGTGAAGTATTTATGAGTGAGTCATTGAATCATTCACTCAAGAGATTCGTTCAAAAACACTGACTCATTCAGTAATGAAACAAGTGAAGTATTTATGAGTGAGTCATTGAATCATTCATTAAAGAGATTCATTCAGAAACACTGATTCATCCAGTAATGAAACAAGTGAAACATTTTTGAGTGAGTCATTGAATCATTCATTCAAGAGATTTGTTCAAAAACATTTGTTCAAAAACATTGATTCATCCAGTAATGAAACAAGTGAAGTCTTTATGAGTGAGTCATTGAATCATTCACTCAAGAGATTCGTTCAAAAACACTGACTCATTCAGTAATGAAACAAGTGAAGTATTTATGAGCGAGTCATTGAATCATTCACTCAAGAGATTCGTTCAAAAACACTGATTCATCCAGTAATGAAACAAGTGAAACATTTTTGAGTGAGTCATTGAATCATTCATTCAAGAGATTTGTTCAAAAACACTGATTCATCCAGTAATGAAACAAGTGAAGTCTTTATGAGTGAGTCATTGAATCATTAATTCAAGAGATTTGTTCAAAAACACTGATTCATCCAGTAATGAAACAAGTGAAGTCTTTATGAGTGAGTCATTGAATCATTCACTCAAGAGATTCGTTCAAAAACACTGATTCATCCAGTAATGAAACAAGTGAAACATTTTTGAGTGAGTCATTGAATCATTCATTCAAGAGATTTGTTCAAAAACACTGATTCATCCAGTAATGAAACAAGTGAAGTCTTTATGAGTGAGTCATTGAATCATTAATTCAAGAGTTTCATTCAGAAACACTGATTCATTGGCTTGATTTTTTTTATTAGTTGGCCAGTGATTTGATGATGTAAAGTGACAGTTGGTTGGAGGGGGAGGGGTTGGAAAATAAGAGTGTTTGCTGATGACATTTTTGGGGCGGTGTCTTAGAGTGCGTTAGCCCGCCCACTTTTTCAGCGGTTTCTAGACTGTTTTCCCCATTCATTTTCACCATAGGGATTTTAAAAAATCTTTGTTAAAGTTTTAAAACAAAGCCACGAACCAAACCAACCAGTTAGGAGGTGAATCACTACACTACAAACTTTGATTTAAGGCAAAAACGTATTTAAAAAAAAATCGGACAAAAATACAGGACTGTGTACTTAACGGCTCCAGTGAGGGAAAGAACTACAATTCCCTGAAGAACTGTCGTGCTTCCCTCATTGGTGGAATTTCTCAGCAGAGTCATGGGTAATGTAGTTTTTCAACAAGAATTGTGACGTTATACACGATTTAAAAAAAACAAGTTGAAATATTGCTAATGGCTTCAACATATTCCATCGATCACATGGAAAGAGATTTAAGAAAGTCATTTTGATTTCACGTTGACTTAAGGACTTTTGTCGGCCATTTTGTAAGTGACTCTTTGATGTGCGTGAATTGTGAATGTACAAAAAGTCTGCGGATGCAAAACTTCTGGTATGCTGGAGTGCTTTTAATCTTTACACATAATCAAATATGTCACATCAGGTCATTGTAAAACACGATATACAATACGCAAACACTTTTAGCAGATTTTTTAGTTAAATAGCTAAACATTAAATGTGTACATATAATTAATTCAACTGTGTCAATAAGTGATAATTCATATATACACAAGCCATTCGTGTCACAAGATCTCATTAATCGTAAAAAGATCATTCATTTCACCTGCAACACGATTTATACATAACAAAACAAACAAAGGCTAGGCTAGGCTAAGCTAAGCTAATGTCTGCTATCATTTACTTGATTGTAATGCTTCTAAAGTCAAATATATAATGTAAAACACTTAAAAGATTGGTTAAACCTCTAGTTAGCTATACACATCAGTGGGAAATACAGTTTGACCGACTTCGTACTGCTCTACACACTTGAATGTTTGTGTTAGCCCCGTTGTTTAGCCGCTAATACCTTGACGTTCTCCATTCCTCGGGATCAGTGTGGGAATTGGGAGGATTGAGTGTATGAAAACAGATGACAGACGTCACAAATCAACCTCTCAGATGTCTTGACTTACTCTGAAAAAAAAAACCAGGAGGAAAAGCATGTGCTCGTGTGAGATAGCGTTAGCTTGTGAAGTCTGGCGTTTGTCCAGAGTCGCTAATGGTTTTCTGTAAGTGTGTTTCTGTGAGGACTGAATGTAAATAAAAGCCTACTGAGATGACCTGATTTATTTGTTCTCTCCACACTTTTCTTACACAAATGCCAACTAAGCAATTTGCCAGGCTTTACCTCTAAATCGGCCCGTTCTTGACGTCTCCCAGAGCGCCCCACACGTCAAACAGAAAGACGTCGGGAAAGCCGAAGTCGCCCAGAACGGAGTCGAGCGCCTCTGCGAAATCATCCGGGTTCTGCTTGTTCCTCCCGGCTTCCACTATGGTCGTCGCTGTAGGACACGAGCGAGATATAAAATCAAAAACACCTCCTAACATCTGTGATGTCCAAAATGTCGGGCATTGCGGGTGAAAACTTCTGAACAGGATGAAGATTTTTTTTTTTTTAAATATCAATTTTTTTCATTCAGTTCTGCCCTTCGGAAGCAACAGAAGATACTTGCATGTTTCCCGGAAGACAAGTACAACCCCCCCGTATAAAATATATTTATATAATATAATAATAATTTGTTTTGGTTTTTATTACAAGTATTCCTGCCTTTCTGAACTGAATAAACATTACTCTGTAATCTTAAGTCTATTTTTTGGGGAACAATGGAAATGCTTTTAAATTACTAATGTTTTCAGGAATTTTGCTGTGTGTTTGCCAAATTATTATTATTATTTTTTTTATTTATTTTTTTATAAATATGTCTATATAGTGTTTTAGTTATTTTAGTAAAACTAAATGATAAGAAAAATGACTCTAAATAAAATAAGTTTAAAAAGATTAAATTGTTTAATTTAAGTTTTTTTAATATTTATGCATATAAAGTAACAAAATTATATTAATTAAATAGTTTTTTATGGTCTATTTGCCCTATATATATATGTATATACACTACCAGTCAAAGAGAATGGGAAGGTGTGTCCAAACTTTTGACTGGTAGTGTATATATATACAATTATTAATAAAACAATTTAATATATACACAACAATAATAATAAAATAAATGAATTAAAAAACTTTACATGTTATCTAGATTCCTGCCTTGCTGAAGACAGGAAAAAAATAAACGTTACTCTGAAATCTTAATAGATATTTTGGAATGATTCGATCCCAAGGGATAGCAAGCCGTGAAATGCTTTCACTAATGCTCCCAGTGAATTCATGGGAATTAAAGGGATGTTTTCCTCAAGCCTTTTACAGTAACGTCCAAATGCTAAAGGCCAAACCTCATCTCACCGAGCTCGAGGTCGCGAATCCCCATGTAGCTCTCAAGAAGGTCGTCGACCTTCCTGATGGCCTTGTCCTCGAACTCACTGGGCTGGTGGAAGACAAATGGATGGAGATGAGTTGAAAGAGTTAAGAGAGCAAAAGAATTCCGGCCTGGAATTTGCACCCTGAACTCACGATTTCCTCCACGGTGGCCGAACCTTTGGAGCGCAGCCGCAGAGTCTCTTTCCCGCTCACCATCTTGCCCTCGCTGGACTTGGGCGCTCGCGTCCTCTGTCCTATCATGTCTGATCCACACACAAACACACACACACATCTCAGTCACTTCAGGGCATCAGCGATCGACATCTGCGTCGCATTTTAAAGTGGGCACAACAAAAAAAACAGGAGCACAGATTGAATCACCAATAGCGATTGATGAAAGCTAATTCCAGGCTTCAGCTTCCTGTTTATGACTGGGAAAATCATGACCTCTTGTCCAGTTTACATCTGCTGCAGGATTCAGTCTTTTACTGTAATTAGTGTATATTTTATTAACATATCATTTATTTTCTTATATTTTATTGTGCAATTATTATTATATTTTTCTTATATATATATATGACTATTGTATTATATCTTATATGTTTTATTGTGGTGTGTGTATATATTTAACAAATGTAAACACAAATATTTGTATATATTAAAAATATTTAAATATTATTTATATTAATATTTAATAATATATATTTATATATGTTATGTAATATATATTTAATATGTTAATATTAAATAATATTGTAAAATAGTTGTATCCATTTTTGCTGTTAATTATATTAATGCTTATTTATATTTAGTAGTAATTATATTAATATATACATATGCATATTCTTTCAATTGTATTTATTTTTTGTTACTCGAAGAAAAAATAAAACAAAGTTTTGTTACTTAAAATAAAAAGTATATTTAAAAGCAAACTTTATATAAGTATTTCAATATTATTTATATTAATATTTATATATATATATATATATATATATATATATATGCATTATTATATATTATATTTTATAATTTTAT
>CM077217.1:3491503-3534003 GCA_039654625.1 Rhinogobio ventralis
GCCTACCTGAGCATTGTTTCTGACCATGTCCATCCCTTTATGACCACCATGTACCCATCCTCTGATGGCTACTTCCAGCAGGATAATGCACCATGTCACAAAGCTCGAATCATTTCAAATTGGTTTCTTGAACATGACAATGAGTTCACTGTACTAAAATGGCCCCCACAGTCACCAGATCTCAACCCAATAGAGCATCTTTGGGATGTGGTGGAACGGGAGCTTCGTGCCCTGGATGTGCATCCCACAAATCTCCATCAACTGCAAGATGCTATCCTATCAATATGGGCCAACATTTCTAAAGAATGCTTTCAGCACCTTGTTGAATCAATGCCACGTAGAATTAAGGCAGTTCTGAAGGCGAAAGGGGGTCAAACACAGTATTAGTATGGTGTTCCTAATAATCCTTTAGGTGAGTGTACATATAAACAGAAGCGTGCTATGCATAGTCTGACCACACGGTGGCGCTGACACTCTTCAATATAAGGTCCAGCGAGTTTCACCTGTGGTCCGTGCATACTTTGTAAACACAACCAGCAAATGACAACCAATCTGTTTGAAATCATGTGCATTCCCCACGGATCAGTCAAACAAAAATATTACGCTACTCGTTTTATGAGACTTGCTTGTTCTGACTCACCGAACGCTTTCTTGGGCTCCACCAGGCGCAGGGTGAACGGCGTTCCTCTCGTCTGCTCCTTCAGCATCTTAGCCACTTCATAATGTCGGCATCCCACAATGCTCTGGTCATTAATGGCCTCGATGTGATCGCCGACACACACCGTTTTTATTCTGTCAATGGTGCTGCCTTCCTTTATCCTCTAAAAGAAAACATGTAGCCTGATATAATAAAACATGTTAATGAGCACGAACGTTCTGAGGCTTTTAAAGTAGCAACGTTTAAAAAACGTTCCATGGAACGTTGTAATAACTGCCCATAATGTAACACTTTTCTCAACGTGTAATAAAATCTAGAGCTCATAATGTAATAACAATTTTTACATTATATGAAATGTATTACATTATAAACTCACCAAAAACAGGTCATATTTTCATTATTGTAATAGCTTTTAAAACATAAAAAATATTAGTATTCCCTTATAGTACATTAAAAAAATTGGTTTACTATCATTGTGGGGACTCTCCATAGGCATAATGGTTTTTACTGTACAAACTGTATATGCTATCCCCTTACACTAACCCTACCCATCACACTAAACTACAGGCATTTTACACACAAAACAACACTGTTTAATATGTTTTTTAAGCTTTACGACACGTACACACTCTCGTGTCTCTCTCCCTCACACACCTCACTGTTATATTGATACTCTGTGTTTTGTTTGTTTTTTACAAAATTTTTACACAGTGTTGGTATTTAACATATATATACAAGAAGTAAACGTAGTAGTAGTAATACTAATAGTAGCAGTATCAGTAATCTGGTGGATTTTGTAGGCAGGTTAAAACTAGATTTAGAATTTTAAAATGTACTGTAAAGGAATATCAATGCTTTATGTGTAATAAACATATAATAATAATAATATTGAATATTTAAATGTTGCATTTCGCATGTAGTTTAAGATTTTTTAAAAAATGTACTGTAAGGGAATACTAAAAGCTAATACAATAATGAAAATATGACGTTTTTGGTGAGTTTATAATGTAATAATTTGTAAGCTCTAGATTTTATTACACGTTGAGAAAAGTATTACATTATGAACATTTTATTACAATAATAATGTAATGTAAGAGTTGCTACAAACGTTTTGAGAACACGACTAGCTTTGAACGAACGTTCTGTTGCTGGAAGAACGTTTGTTCAGTCCTAACTTTGAGAGAACATTGCCAGAACGTTCGTTCTGAGAACGTAACTTGATAACTAACACCCACTTTAATGAAGGCGTATCCCGCCCCGTTGTCAGTGATGGTCAGACCGAGGGCATCTTCTGTTTTAATGACCTCCACCTCTTTGGTTTCTCCCCTCACGTGCGCGAAGATGAAGTCCTCCAGTCCGATCTGACCGCCCAGCAGCTTCTGCATGTCCACTTTATGGGAGTTTAGCGTGCAGAAAAGGATCTTGGGGAATGTCAGGAGATTTGGGTTAGATTGATACACGCGTCAGAGAGAAAACAGACGCCAAAACATTTACCGCGGTTTTCCACAGTGGACGCGGTCGCGCGCGCGGGACTCTACAGTAGATGGCCATGGTGGTTTATAGTATTTTTAATGATAACCAAGCTAGAATATTACTAGTATTGTGTTTTAGGGAGTCAATTAGGGAGTTAGCATCGACGAACGTTGATAAAAACATAATCCTATCACAATTTATAACTATGCTAGTTAATATGCTAACAATCCAGCTTGCTAGTATTTAGAGCTGGTCGCGGGCAGCTGTTAGTATCCTTTTTATGTTTGTAATATGTGACGAAAAACGAATGATGTTTAACATCTTTATCTTTATGTGAATAACGCATGATGTGTTTGTTTATAGTGACCAAGTCTTCATGCTAAACTTTCGACTCAAACTGAAGCGTGTTTGTTTGGTTGTGATAATAACTCACTTTTCTAGCCTTGACCTCAAGTTGAGATGTTTTGATAACAGGTTCTTGAAGGACGTTTTCCGTGAAGGCCGTGTGATTTTATCACAATAAAGTGCTTTTGAAGAAAACACCACAGATAAAGCTGATTGGTTATGTAAGATGATCTGGTGATATACAGGCAGGAGCCATTTCGTTTTCCATCTCTTTGAGGATAAACACTACTTTTATGTAATAGATAGATATATAGAACGAATATATTAGGAAACATATATGTAAATATTAAAAATGTACAATTTGATTGATATTATTGTATTTACATCACGTTTATTTATTTATTTTAATATGTTTTTGTTTTAATAGGCCTACGGATCAAAATGACTGATGGAATGAAAATATATGGAGCACAATATTTTTTATGTCTTTTTTTTACTTTTGCCTAGCAGTGTAACATTAAAACATTTATTTATTACTAGCCACTAGCCACTGGAATGGCAATATATTTTATAGCAAATTTCAATCATAAACAAGACGTTCACAACCTTAAGAGCAAACTCCAATTGAGTTGTCAAGAAAAAATGAATTACGTCCTTTGACACGAAAAAGACACTAATGACAGTAAGAGGCCCAAAGACTCGCTGTACCTCAGAGGCCGAGATGTTGAACACCTCTGCGATCTTCATGTAAAGCTCCCTGACGTTGGTGAACCCGTGAATGCGTCCCGTCGGGCTTCCGTGCGCCAGCTGCGTGTGAAACACCAGTTTGGGCCTCGGACACGGAGTAGGATCCTGCGGCAGCGGCGGTGCAGATGGGATGGCGCTCTGGTTCTCCTCGTCCCCCGGTGAACCTTTCGAGTCCTGCACGTCTGGACTCATGGCCTCGCCGTTCTGCATGGGCTCGTGGTCGCACGTCGTCTTCTCTGAGTCCTGCTGCATGTTGAAGACCGAGGCGTATGCGGCCGTCTATAGTCAGGTCTAGCGTGTTAAATGAAAGATGAGGGTAGCCAGGCAACGCTGCACAGGTGAGCGGTTTTAGGCCCTGCTTAGTGGAAACCCAAAACCACTTGAGCTAGAGATCTTATGTGTGACACTGGAGAGCAGGACGGACACCTGAAGTGAAGCGATACGGCTGAGAACCTGGAGACCATCTGTCGAAAGAGCTGGCGGCAGGGTCGATATTCACACCAAACACTCAAGAGATGCGATGTTTGTGTGTTTGGTCTGCTGGTGTAAATGTGGGTGGAATTGGCTGATTTTTGACTGAAGGGATAGTTCACCCCAAAACAAAATACATTCTAGTTTGTCATTCTCTCAAAGCTCTGAAATCTCATTTTTGGGTGAACTATCCCTTTAAGACCGACAGAATGATAGACCTATAGATAGAAAGATGGATAGATTAGATGGAAGGATAGACAGACAGACAGATAGATAGATAGATAGATAGATAGATAGATAGATAGACAGGCGAATAGATACACAGACAGGTAAATAGATGATGGATGGATATATAGACAGATAGATAGATACACAGGTGAATAGATAGATAGATGATGGATGGATATATAGATAGATGGACAAATAGATAGACGGATGGATGGATGGATAGATAGAAATAGATGGACGAGAGATAGATAGATAGCTAGATGGATAGAAATAGATGGACGAGAGATAGATGTATGGACGGACAGACGGAAGGATGGATGGATGGACAGATAGATAGAAATAGATGGACGAGAGATAGATAGATATATGGACGGACAGACGGAAGGATGGATGGATGAACAGATAGATAGAAATAGATGGACGAGAGATAGATGGATGGACAGATGGTCAGATAGATGGATGGGCGGATAGATAAATGGACGGACGGATGGCTGGATGGACAGACGGATGGTCAGATAGATGGATGGAAAGACGAATGGACAGAAATAGATAGACGATAGATAGATAGATATATGGACGGACAGATGGAAGGATGGATGGACAGATAGAAATAGATGGACGAGAGATAGATAGATATATGGACGGACAGACGGAAGGATGGATGGATGGACAGATAGATAGAAATAGATGGACGAGAGATAGATGGATGGACAGATGGTCAGATAGATGGATGGGCGGATAGATAAATGGACGGACGGATGGCTGGATGGACAGACGGATGGTCAGATAGATGGATGGAAAGACGAATGGACAGAAATAGATAGACGATAGATAGATAGATATATGGACGGACAGATGGAAGGATGGATGGACAGATAGAAATAGATGGACGAGAGATAGATAGATATATGGACGGACAGACGGAAGGATGGATGGATGGACAGATAGATAGAAATAGATGGACGAGAGATAGATGGATGGACAGATGGTCAGATAGATGGATGGGCGGATAGATAAATGGATGGCTGGATGGACAGACGGATGGTCAGATAGATGGATGGACAGACGAATGGACAGAAATAGATGGACGATAGATAGATAGATACCGACTAGACAAGTTTTCAGTATAAACACAATAACCAGTAACCAAGTACCTACAAACTATTTAGAACATCCTAGCAACCACTTAGAACATCCTAGCAACCATAAGGAGGTGGAGGTGACATTTGCACAAACAACATCCTTCAACCGAAGAATAGTTCAGCATAAGCAATTCATTCTGGTGCGAAAGTAACTTGAGAATATATTTTAGCAACATATCTTTTCTGAGTTATTGACATTGTGTGGCCTCTCTATCACCAAAACCAGTGTGGCAAGCAATAAGTCTTGAAATCAATAACTGCAAACGGCATTTAAAGCCAATATTGGACAAAAGCCATTGAGCGTTTGCAACATCACAAACTGGGCTCATTAAATGACAGAACTCTTCATGAGGAACATCCAGAGGTCAGATGGGCTGCGGTCAGATACCAGGAACTGGCTGCGGCCCTGATATCTGTCCTGTAGTTGGTACGGTGCCTCCTCTGTTCGGTGTGAGTGTAACCCGAGCCGCCAACTCCTTCCTCCATATACACAGACACACGGCGCTCAGCACCCCGCTATGTTTTATGCATAAAAGGGCGTACGCAGGTCATGAGATGTCATGTGACACAAGCAATGGCATGATCTGAAGAAATTGTGTTGAAATGGAATTTTGTGCATGATTTGATTACCAAATGATGTAGCAGTGTTTCATATTTGACTCACTCTTGAACTATAGATGGATAGACCAGTTTGCAACCTGTTAATGCATCCATTAATTTAAAATATTTAGTCTTAAATCCACTTCTGGTGCACATTTAGACACACATAACGTGTTCAAACGTATGAAAACGTGATGACAGAGTTAAAAACACAAGCCCACTCAGTAACACAGACGCACAGTGTACAGCCGTCCATTCACACTATAGTTCCCCACCCAGACTTCCTCCCCCTACCACCACGTTGCATGCGGACACGCGTCCTGTCCATAAAAGGGCATGGGTGGAGTCCAAACTCGAGTGCCGCGCCGTGATTGGGCGCCGCGTCTGATCAGATGCGCGCTGATTGGCCGCCAGCACTTGTCCGATTTTGTCTCATTTTGTTAATCAGGCCGCGCTCATGGGACGCCGGAGAGAAACCGGATCATCGCATCCTCGTTAAACGGCGTTTTTTCTCGGCGTGTGTCGGTTTGTGTAGAGGAAGAATGCTGGAAAACAAGAGGGAGAGATTGAAAACATTCCTGAGAAAGATCGACGAGAGCGCCATATCGCGAATCAAGCATTTAATGAAGGAGAGGTTAGTGTCCGTTACCAGTCGACGATACAATATGCGCAGCTCATTTAAATATGCTAATGCTGTGTTTATATTATAATTACAAGGCCCTAGTGTGTTTGTTATGATTATATTATGTGATGTGTACGATTTGCAATGATATAGGTCAGAAGGATGGTGTTTTATAGTCGTAATCCACCCTGTGTGTGTGTGTGTGTGTGTGTGTGTGTGTGTGTGTGTGTGTGTGTGATGACATTATTGCTTCTTGATGACTGATTTATCTTATTCAAATATAGATTAGAGATCATTTAATTGCTACTATGTGTCTGTATAATGCATATAGTTTATGGTTTTTAGTACTAACATTATAAAATACCCATATCATTATTGGTTTTATTGCTTTCCCTTTACTATGGTAATACCATTGTGATGACATTAGGTGTTAATACCAAAGTATTTTTATATATACCATGGTGTTCACAAAAAGTGTCAATATGTTTTTTTTTTTTAACTGAGCATGGTTGTACTTTATATTTTGAAGTACATTGAAATACCATTTTATATATTAAATTACCATGGTGTTATTTGATACAATCACTGTGGTACTGCTTCAATACTTGTTACAATTAATAATATCATGGTAGAATACCAGTTACCATGGAAATACCATGTTTTTATTTCATTGCGGTTTTCAGACTTGTACCGTGCCAGTATGCTTTTGGACATGCCACTATGAACTATGGTATTACCATGGCGTGTACAGAATAATGTGTCTAGCTTGTCAGCCACCCTATAAACCTAAACTAAAAAACTAGCCCTGCAGCGTAATGTAATGCCTTTTATGTGGACTCATGTCTTTGTGTTGGTTACTATTAGAGTCGTTAAGCCGGTATTGTAAATGGATCACATCACTCACGCTATTGTAAAGGTATTACTGAGCTAGTTTTAGACTAGAACTGATTTCCCTGCCTTACATTTTCCAATGGGTGAGTTATTTGTGACTACATTACATGGTTCGTTCACCCAAAAATGAAAATTACCCCATGATTTACTCACCCTCAAGTCATCCTATGTGTTTATGACATTCTTCTTTCAGACGAACACAATCCGAGTTGTATTAAAAAATGTCCTGGCAGTGTCCTACAATGGCAGTGAATGGGCGTCCAAAATTTGAAGCCCAAAAAAAGTGCATCCAATCCATCATATAACTGCTCCACATGGCTCTGGGGGGTTAATAAAGGCCTTCTGAAGCGAAACGATGGGTTTGTGTAAGAAAAATATTCATATTTAACATTGGCTGCCTTCCATATTCAACTTACAGAAAAAGCGTAACTGCCGTGATGACGTCGGGCGTAAAAGTTTTATAGTTGAATACGGAAGGAGGTCCGCCAGAAGTCAGATATTTTACTTTATAACGTGTTAAATATGGGACACAAACCCATTGCTTCACTTCAGAAGGCCTTTATTATCCCCCTGGAGCTGTGTGGAGCACTTTTATAATGGATAGATGCACTTTTTTGGCCTTCAAATTTTGGGCTGGCATTATAATGCTTGGATTAGCCAGGACATTTTTAAATATAACTCTGATTGTATTCGTCTGAAAGAAGAATGTCATACACACCTAGGATGACTTGAGGGCGAGTACATCATGAGGTAGCCCTAATTAAAATTTTTGGGTGAACTATCCCTTTAATTTACATTTAGCCATTGGATGGAAAATATATACCTAATAATATACCAAATCAGTCCAGATAGTGTGATCCTGCATGAATGGACGTTAACCTCATCTGTGATTGACGTAAACCAACCAACTCATCACCGTTATGCTCTAAATTCACGTTTTCCATTCACTAAATGCAAATGGACCTCTTTCTTAGCCAAACTGTTTTGTCTTCAATTGTGGTTCTAAATGTAATTTGGAGCAGGAATGTGTCATAATCAAATTACGGCATGTGCTAAGTGCCGCCATTACATCACAATGCCTCGTAAGTGGTTTAGATTGACAAGCATTTCTCCAGATAAACTGATGATCTCATGGGCCTCTGTATTGTATTGTATTGGCGTTCCCAACACATGTGGGTCATGTTATCTGTCTGCGCTCTATTTTTAGCCCAAAAGCTTGTTCCAGGTGGTATGCCAGGTGTGGGCAATCTGTATAGGCTAATTCTGGAATAGCGGTAGCTTCTCTGGACCTTGTAAAGAAAACTATAGGCCCACAATTCCATGACCGCTTATCGTTCACATAGATAACTGGTAAAGGACATTGGGCTATAATTGTGGTCTTGCGCAACTTCTTTGGAGAGTAGGTCCTATAAAAACCAGCTTCCTTTGTTTTGATAGAGTTGAGGTCATTTTAGCTGGTTAGTTTCCCGTGAGTAATCAATCTTAACATGAAAACCTTTTTTCCCCTTAATACGTAATTTCCCAGCAACATTCATGATTCTTTAACAGGTTGCCTGTAAAAGTCAAAGAATCGTTCAAGGTTGTCCATGTTCCAGTCCTTAGCATTTAGCACTGAACTGGTAAAATCCACTTAAAATAACCCATGACATATTAATGCCCTTAACCTCTACTGAAGATTTGCATGGTGCACATTTCCCCAAAGACATAAATGCGCCAAAAGAACAAGATATGATCAGTTTTCATGTGATTCCCAGTTGGGATTTCCAGTCTTCTTATGGACTGGATTAGTCAATGGAAAGAAAGACCTCTTTCTGTTTAGAGCAGTTACATTGAGGAAGTGAGACAGATGCATTCAAATCACATGACTTGCACAAATGTCCTCTGTGTTGTAGGTTTGGCCCCCTTCCACAAGTGGCAAGCTGTTGTTTGCCGACAGGGATTGGTGTTCCCTATGATCAGACCACATGGCATGAGTGATGTCAAGGCCCAATCCTCATCCTATGCCTTTCTTTGTAGTCATTAACTCTGGTTTCATGATTACACCAGATTTTAAGAGTTAACGTGGAAAGTGCCCTTTGTTCTTCAGTGGGTAATCTTTATTCAAGTCCTGGTGTATTTTGGAAACTTTGTTTGTACTTAGTATTCATCTCCACCCTCTTCCTGTAGTTCCTATGTTTAGATTTGTTTTTTTAGAAGTATAGGACAACTTGTGGATTATTGCCTAAATGGTATAGCTCAACAGAAGTTATCAACTCTTTTCTCTGCAAACACCCACTCAGATCATTTATCACACTGACCTTAAACTCTTTACATGTGGTTTGATCATATTCTCACTGTTTCCGCTCTAGTCTATTTTTTTTTTTGTAAGCGGTATATGCATGACTTGCTCAACTGGTTAACTCTAACGGAGGCTTTTTGAAAATGATCTATGGTTTCCTGGTGTGCAACGCTGGCACAATTCAACCTGTCGCTCTCTGATTTACATGCTGGCTTCTTGGCAGCGAACTTGAATCGCATTCAGTCGCCAGTTCCTCCCTTGCATCAACCAATGGTGATCTAGTACCCTTGTGTCTTTCAGAGCGTAAAGATCTGCTTATATAATGAAAACTGACCTGATATTCTCAATATCATGTAATGCTGATACTAGTGCGCTCCAAGAAACCGACAGCAGAGTAAACACTCACTCACTTAATCTTCTCCGTTAGAACATGGAGTCCTGTTTATTAACCAAAGTACAGAATGCACTGAGAAGTACTGATAAAAATAAGTGCAGAACTTGAAGATTTGAAGACTTGTTATTCAGGCCTGGACAAGGATCTTCAAGCTATCTTCAGTGATTCACTGTGCAGGCGTGGACTTAAATGAGGTAATGCGTTTTCTTTGTCATGAGCTTTGAAAGCTTGTGTACGTGTAATGTACATTAGGCCAGCATAACTCGTACTGATTTGATTTGCCATGGCACAAGGAGGTCAGGGGTCAGCTGGAGAAAAGGTTCACTGGTAATTGAACTGTAAAGGGGGATGATGCATGGGGCAACTTTTTTGAGCAACGTTGCATTGAGAATGGGCAACAGATTTCTATCTGGATACTTTAGCTCGGTCGTGTATCATCACCATAACTTTCTGTGGCCCACATCTTGAAGAGAGAGTTCACGCAGAAATGAAAACTCAACCTCAAATTGTTCCAAACCTGTTTTCAAAAGATATTTTGCTAACCAGACAGTTGATGGCAGCCATTGAGGAAGTCAATGGCTGCCGTCAACTGTTTGATTACCAACTTTATTCAAAATATCATATTTTGTGTTCATCAGAAGAAAGAAACTGGGTGAACTATCCCTTTAAATTGGTGGCAAGTCTGAATTACCAGTGTAAAGCATGGCTTTTGTCAACTGATTCCTGGTGTTTTTTAATTGTTTATAATTTTGTTGGCGTTCCTTGTAAGTTAAACTTTTAGTCAGAGATGTTGGTTGTTGATTAACTTTTATGCTGTGTCCGGTGACCAGTTCAGTTTTTTTCCCATCCATGATTTTGCATTTGTTGTTTAGATTTGGGATTGATTAAAAGTGTAATCATAATTGTATTTATTTAACTTCAAAGTAACCATTTTTGCACTCTAAAAATCTGAATCTGTTCAAATACTGAAACCTGGGAAAGTAAAAGTTTACTTAATATACTATTTGCTTCCAATATTGGCCAAATCAGATCATTGCAAAAAAAGGTCCTGGTGTTGTGGAGGTCTTTCTTTAGATTTCCCATGGGTTTGTTGACCTTCTACCCCATCACAAAGACAATAGGTGGGCCTTTGTTTGGATGTCTTCGGTCTTGTCTTCAGTAGTTTGCATTCCTTCAATAGCATTTAAATGGGCCATTGTGGGATCCCTCCATCACCCACCGTTCCACTCATTTCCAAAGAAACACCAGCTGCTGTGGTTGGAGGTGAGCGGAGTGGGCCGGCGGAGGATTGTTTTATCCCTCCCTCGGCTACAACTTTGCCTTCCTTGTGCTTCATTATCTCATTTTTTCCGACGGCCTGGCCGAGCTGTGCTTGTGTAACGGAGCAGCTGTAAAGGAAACCTTTAGACCTCATTGCTCAGCAACTGGTTGGAAGTGGTTCAGTAAGTCCAAGAGCTGGGAAGACGTAGCAATGGATAGCGAGAAGGACCCGAGCCACATGGACACGGTCGTGTGTGAGGATTTGGGAAGGTAGGAGACGTTTATGGCCGCTGTCTCTGTGATATATAGTTGTGAATGGTGTGGGAGCAGCTGTGACGTAGTTTACCTGACACATGTTTGGGGGTTTGATTTGTTCTCATAGCCAGTGGATTGAATCCAAACAACCGGCTTTATTGCTTATGAGAATATATTGTTGCTACATTTGAGCTTAAAACAAATTGACTAGTTCATGGAAATCTATATTCATGAAGGAAGCGTTTTTTGAGTCATTTGCAAAGAATGAACTTTCATTCTCAGCACAAAGGGAAGCATGATGAACGTTTATTGCTGATAATGGGCCTTGAACTTCAACACATTTCCTTGTTTGGCATATGTATGAAGCTTCTCATGCCACTGTTTAATGCTAGCTCAAACCAGATTAGATATCCAAGAAGAAAGGCGCATTAGCGTTTTATCTTCAGCATCAGAATGAATCAGCAGGGGATATTTGATACTCGTTGTCTTCGTTTTAAATCACTGTGTGTTTCGAGGCTAAGCCGAAATTGGTGAGGTTCATTGTACACGAGATAATGTAATGCACAGCGAATAGATGTGTAAACATTTAGTGTGTAAATAGGATCTCTACATCCCTCATTGTTGTTCTAATGTCACAAAACTGGAATGACACACATTAAGTCTGTTTTCCAAATGCGAACCTTACTGTTTGAACAGGGCGTTTAAATTATACACGGCATACCAAACACTTCCAATTTCCAACAACTCTCTCAAATGCTCTTGAGGACTTGTGTTTCCTATAAACGCCCACACCGGGGCAGTAGATCCCCTGAATGCCTCCATTTGGCCAGAATACACAACTCGACCTCAGACATGCAAAAAACGGCTGGCAGATTAGCTTGGAAATGCTCACTTAACAGGAATTGCAGCTTGTGGGACGGAAAGTGAACTGCTGTCTGAAAGTGAGAATTGCGTTTGATGGTGAAGTGATGTGGTTTAAGTTCTGGGCCGCTGATGCAAATGTGATCTGACCGTCACTAGGTGTTTTAAACCAGTTTTGTGAAACGTAGAGGGAAAGTTCACACAGGTCGTTCTTCTGTTGAACACAAAAGATGATATTTTGAAGAATGTTGACGGTAGCCATTGAGTGTTTTGTTTTGCTACGTCAACTGTCTGGGCACCAACGTTCTTCAAAATATCTTTTGTGTTCAACAGAAGAAAGAAACTCATACAGGTTTGGAACAACTTGTAGTGAAGTAAATACTACAGAGAAAACAAATATAATTTCTACATGGGGAAAAAAATTGGTTCAGACAAGAATTGAGAATTCTATATTAGTACTCAATTCAAGCTTGTAGAAATGTGTAAATATCAACGACTTAACATTAAGTAAAACCTACTCAACTTTTCTGATTCTGGTGTTCCCATCATGCACTGGGGCATGAATGATTAATAAGATCGATTTTTGGCTGTGTTCCAGCTACACTGTTTTATCATTGCTGTTCTTGTTAGGTTTAGTAACTTGCCATTTTGTGCCATCTGGAGTTCATTTTCTACTCAAAATGACATTCACACTCAAATTATCTATCGAATGTTACTGTCATTGTGTATTGTGTATCAAGTACTGAAGTCTCTGTGTTCGTGTGGTGCTTATATTATGTAGATATTGTGTCTACACGATATATATTGCATTATTTACTGTATTTACTAAGTGAAGCATTTTAAAAACATGATTTAATTCAATGTTATAATATTTGAGGTAATTTTGTTAAAGTGACAACTTAGTTAAGTAGATTTTACTTAATTCTATATGTGAAATTAAATATAATTAAGAAATATTTCTTTATGAATGTTAAGTTCAATAGTAGGTCGGGTTTAATTGGTGATAATGTGTTAGTTGTACAGAGCAGTAGAAGTAAAATGTGTTACGAGGATTTCATTCTAGTAATTTTTTTCCAGTGTGGTTTAAAATTTTGGGTGAACTATCCCTTTAAGCATGTTTTAAATGCATTTCTGTGCAATCTGTCAAAAAGTGCTCGTTTTACCCCAAAAGAGTGAAACATGCATTTATATTTTGTATAAAGAAATTGTTTTATTGTTGTATTTTAAATGGTTTTTGTTTTCTAAGACCTTTTAAATATCAGGGTTTGCCCAACTGGTGTTTAACCCGTTTTAATGACGTTGTATTGCTTGTGTAGGTCAGGAAAAGTCTCATAATCTCATAATCAAACAATCATTTGGACAGTAATGTATCAATTTGTTACAGGACAATGCATACAAAAACAGCGCCTAAACAAAATCTTCAAATTTGGAACACAACTTGGTTGGATATATGGCTTTGGTTTTATAGTAACTTTAGAGTAAAAATGATTTTGTATTTTATATAAAATAAAGATTTCATTTACAGTAAATTTAACCTTCCATAACTTTTTCACAAAAACAAGACTGAATTACAGCCGTTTCAGTTTGGATAGTGCACTTTCACGTCTAGAGGGGTGACCGTTAAAGACATCCAAGAAATTTCCAATGATAAATTTGTTATCTCCTGGTTTTCATATGTTGAGATGCCTTGTCAATTTCTCTAGTGATGTATATTGGTCCACATTTATTTAATCTGTGGCAACGCGTCCCACCAACTTTGCCTGTCTTGCAGGTGCGTGTCCTGTTTTGAATGTATTTGTGTCTCTCTCACACGGGTTTGCTTTCATATCCATAGGTCTTGAGACAAAAACAACCAAACGAAATTTGGCTAAACTCTCTAAAAACGTGTCAGCTAATCCTAGCCAGAACGTTAGCTCGCGTTTCCTTTGTTTTGATCGGTCCCTTCCCCCGTGGACGAGCTCAGGAATGTTTCCGTGGCTTTTGAAAGTAATTAGCAGTCATTACGCCCAGTGGAGTGATGCACAGCCCGCATGCCTAGCGCTTAGTGTTTTTATTATAAATCACATGATGTCTTTTACCTATATATTTAACCTTTTGTCCTGGAGTCATAAACTTAATGCCTGGGAAAGACGAGGACTGTTTTGACTGTGTGGTTTACGGCAGCTGTGCTTTGTATGTATGGACAACTAAATTTGGCTAAATAAGGAGGTGGTTTGTGGTTACTTTGAGTCTTATCAGGTGAAGAATGCCAGCTCTTTGACTTTCTCTCCTGAAAACATTCCGCTTGAAGCGTGTTTGCTTTCGCTGCTGCTTCTCTCTTCTTGAGAGAGAGAGAGAGAGAGAGAGAGAGCTTCTGGACGTGTTTTCACCTGGAAGTCTTGCGTCCGCATGCAGGTGTTCCATTACATCATCAGCTCACACCACCTGAGGTCAGAAGCCCCGCCCACGCTAATTTGCATACAGGGAAGGGCAGCAGCTCACGCTGGAAGGTGAGCGCAGACGGAGATCTGTGTTTAGATTCGACGCGCGTCTCAGGTTTGCTTTTATTGCTCTTGGCGACGCGGTATGGCTTGAGGCCAGCTTTGTGTCGCTTCACTTTTGGAGGATGGATAGATCTCTGAGTTTACGGTTATCTCGCAGGCATGGGATTCATCTGTACAGGTATGGGAGAGCGGGACTGTGTATATAGAGTTCAAACTGTGGCCGTTTTATAGTGTGTTTGACTGTGTTTAACCATTACACTGAGAGAAACTCAAACTGGAGCTGTATGACATTTGTTCCTGGTATTGACCTTATTAAATAGTCAAAATGTCTTCTATTGCCCATCTGTCTGAGTTTACAGCGTTTTATAAGCAGCTCTTGTAAAGGCAGGTCGTAGTTTTCGCTGGCGGATCGTAATGAGGCTCACGGTGGTTTTGCGCTGTTTTCACAGCTATGCGGTGGACGCTGGGACGATCCCCGGGAAGGTGAAGAAAGGGAGGACGAAAAGTAAACTGGGAAGCAGGAAAGCTTTCAGCTTGGAGGAAAATCAGCTCGAGATTCAACAGCAGGCTAAGAGCCTGAGCCGGCTGGTCCCGCCCAGGTAAGACACGCACTTCTGATTATTTCACATTTAATCCACTTCTGCTGCTTTAAACAGCCGATCAATTACTGTAACGACCGGTGACAAACCTGTTGGGTATGTATGAATGGATAAAGAAACAAACAAGAAAAGGTGTGTGTGTGTGTGTGTGTGAGTGAGAATATCTGAAATGTGGCTGTTTCAGAAATAATTAATTTAATGTAAAATAGAAAAACCAGTTGATCGTTTTCTTAAAAAAAAAAAAATAATAATAATAATAATAAAAAAATAAAAAAAAATTATATATATATATAGAGTTGAGATATTTTAAGTATATATTACTGATAAATTAATATTTTTTTTAAAAACATGTTTTGAATTTATATTTGCAGGAATAAATATTTTCATTTTAAAATGGTAAATGCATATGATAAATTAATTTTTAAAATATTAGTTTAAATAATATACAAATATATATTCCTGTTACGTGTATATATTTTAAAAATCTTTAAATATATTTGCAGAAATAAATAAATTTGTCTATTAAAAAATATCAGTTCATATAAAATAAAACATTTTATATTTGAAGGAATAAATATTTTCATTTTAAAATGGAAAAATACATTTGATAAATGTATTAATAATAAAATAAATATATTTCATATTCATGCTATACATATATAATATAAAAAAAACTATTTAATTAAATTAGCAAGTATAAAAATTGTTTCATATAAAAAGAAAATGCATTTGATAAATAAAAAAAAATATAAATATAAATATTCCTGCTATCTATGTATATCATCTGCTCCGTTATGATGTGTGTGTGTGCTGCATGTTAACGCTGTGTATTGGCAGGTGTCACACACTCGATGTGGAGCGGCCGTTGGAGAGAAGTGAGAGCCTGAACTCCAGAAGTGTAAGACGGCGTGTCTTTGCTCTTCTCAACACTTCTGTGGCGTAAATGAAAGCGATTCTAACTCCCGTTTCCTCTCGTCTTCTCAGAGTTTCATAAAGCACAACAAAACATTCCACAAACTCTTCCCAGAAATCCCAGAAAGCGAGGACCTGCTACATGGTAAGGAATATGACCATATCTCAGAGATTTGAGGCGTTGCTCGTGTGTGATTTGTTCTGCACAATGCAGCAGGTGTGTCGTGACGCACTTAAACACACACACTTCCTCATCCTGCTCTCTCTCTCTAGCCTACATCTGTGCGCTGCAGAAGGAAGTGCCTTATCACGGCCGTCTGTACATCACCGACAGCAACCTGTGCTTCTTCTCCTCTGTGCTGCTCAAGGACACGAAGGTATTAACCCGCCGCTCGCGTCACGGTCCGCCCTGCAGAGCTCCGTCTAACAGTGTGTGTGTCGCAGGTGATCGTCCCCGTCTCCAGCGTGAGCGTCCTGAAGAAACAGAACACCGCCCTGCTCGTGCCCAACGCCATTTCCGTCCGCACCGCCGACGGAGAGAAGGTCAGTTTCTGTCCGGATCACACCGGATCAGCTGCTCTTCAAATATACAAATTATATATTTATTTACACAATTAAGCACATTGAAAAATATGCATTTGTTGTATTGTTTTTTTATTCGCATTAATCAGTGCAAGTTTCACTAAAGATACTGTCATTTTATATTATTTAGCAGTAATGTATAATTTATTACTGCTAAATAATATTTTAAACATGTTTTTAATTATTTATATAATGTATAAAACACATTTTAAATTGATTTATATTTGCAGGAATAAAAATCTATTTAAATTATGTATATAATAAAACATTTTTTTTGGACCGTTAAGCACATTATTATTAACATAATGGGGAAAAATGCATTTGTTGTATACATTTTTTATTAGCATTTATCAGAGCAAGATACTGTTATTTTATTAGTGAAACTTGTGCTGATTAATGCTAATAAATATATATTACTGCTTAATAATAAAACATTTTTAAATTGAATTATATTTGCAAAGAAATAATTTAATTTATTATTAAAAAATACATTTGATTTTCTTTAAAAAATAAGGTTTAACTTTGTTTTAATTGGCATTAATATTAATATAATATAAAAAGAAGAATTTTATTATTCCTATTTGCAGGAATAAAAATCAATTTAAATTATGTATATACAAATTTTTTTTTTTAGACAATTAAGCACATTTTTGTCCCTTAATAACATGAGGAAAAATGCATTTGTTGTATTGCCTTTAAATGAAAGTGCAGTATTTTTAATAATAATAAAAAAATAATTATAGTTAGCATTAATCAGTACACGTTTCACTAAAGATACTGTAATTTTATATCTTATTAGTGAAACTGATTAATGCTGATTTGAAAAGTTTAATTTAATTAATAAACATATTACTGTATTTTTTTTGTGAAACATAATTGCTAATTAATAAAATAATTTAAATTATTTTTTCTAGTGAAACGCATTAATAGATTTAAATCAATAAAAACACAATATAGCAATTTCTTTACTGATTAATGCTAATTTTAAAAAAAACCTATTCCAGTATTAATTCATTTAATTAATAACAAATCTTAATCACTTTTTTTGTGAAATGTACGGAGTAATGCAAATAATAAAAATTAATCATTTATTAATTATTAATAATTTTCTGGAACATGAGCCTTAAAAAAAAAAAGTGAGTGTGCTTAATTTATCATTGAGATTAATAGGAATTGCACAAAAATGATCATTTATAAAATAAACAAATTATTTAGTGAAATATGAAACGCATTTGTTCATTCTGACATAATTTATGCACTTATTGTATGATTTTACGTGTGTGTGTATATATACACACACATATAATATTTTTTTACAAATGAAATCTGTAATATGTGTGTGTGTTGCAGTATTTGTTGGTGTCTCTTCGGAACAGGGAAGGCTGTTATAAGCTCCTGCGCTCCGTCTGTCCTCATCTGGAGGTGAGTGTTTGAGCCTGATCATGTCACTGATCACATGCTTCCTGTGCTCACATAACGCTGCTCTCGCTCCTCAGGACGGCAGTGCCAACAGCAGCCCTCTCTTCTCCTCCGCCGAGAACAGCTTCGACCAGCCCAAACTCGTGGTGAGGGACTCCACGGGTCACATGACCTCCCCGCTCAAATGACACCAATAATACAAATATTTACTGAATAATTTAGTTATAGGAAACATTGTGTACATTTTCTAATTTATATTTAAAGAAATATTTTCCAAACATGATTTATACAAATATTTCCAAATAATGATATATTTATTCACGCATTTCTTACAAATAATTTGTAAAATATTTATACAAATATTCCTAAATAGTTTTTCATACAATATTTAATAAACAATTTACCTATTTATACAAATATTTCTTTAAATTTTGTATAATATTAATATTGTGTACATTTTCTATTTATAAAAGTTATAGAAATATTTCATAAATATAGTACAAATTTGTATAAATATTTTACAATTTATTTTCTAAAAACAAATATCTACTAAAACACATTGTAAAATATAAATCTCCTTTAAATGTTCATAAAATATTGCCTAAAAATACAACAAATTTCCTGAAAATATTCATAAAATATTGCCTAAAAATACAACAAATTTCCTGAAAATATTCATAAAATATTGCCTAAAAATACAACAAATTTCCTGAAAATAATCTTAAAATATTGTCTAAAAATACAACAAATTTCCTGAAAATATTCATAAAATATTGCCTAAAAATACAACAAATTTCCTGAAAATATTCATAAAATATTGCCTAAAAATACAACAAATTTCCTAAAAATACTCATAAAATATTGCCTAAAAATACTCATAAAATATTGTCTAAAAATACAACGAATTTCCTGAAAATACTCATAAAATATTGCCTAAAAATACAACAAATTTCCTGAAAATATTCATAAAATATTGCCTAAAAATACAACAAATTTCCTAAAAATACTCATAAAATATTGCCTAAAAATACAACAAATTTCCTGAAAATATTCATAAAATATTGCCTAAAAATACAACAAATTTCCTAAAAATACTCATAAAATATTGCCTAAAAATACAACAAATTTCCTGAAAATATTCATAAAATATTGCCTAAAAATACAACAAATTTCCTAAAAATACTCATAAAATATTGCCTAAAAATACAACAAATTTCCTGAAAATATTCATAAAATATTGCCTAAAAATACAACAAATTTCCTGAAAATACTCATAAAATATTGCCTAAAAATACAACAAATTTCCTGAAAATATTCATAAAATATTGCCTAAAAATACAACAAATTTCCTAAAAATACTCATAAAATATTGCCTAAAAATACAACAAATTTCCTGAAAATATTCATAAAATATTGCCTAAAAATACAACAAATTTCCTAAAAATACTCATAAAATATTGCCTAAAAATACAACAAATTTCCTGAAAATATTCATAAAATATTGCCTAAAAATACAACAAATTTCCTGAAAATATTCATAAAATATTGCCTAAAAGTACAACAAATTTCCTGAAAATATTCATAAAATATTGCCTAAAAGTACAACAAATTTCCTGAAAATATTCATAAAATATTGCCTAAAAGTACAACAAATTTCCTGAAAATATTCATAAAATATTGCCTAAAAGTACAACAAATTTCCTGAAAATATTCATAAAATTTTGCCTAAAAATACAACAAATTTCCTGAAAATATTCATAAAATTTTGCTTAAAAACACTTATAGAAATATAGAAATATTTCCTCAACTAATTTGTAAAATACACTGTTTCCTAAAGAAATATTTGTGAAATATAAGAACATTTCCTAAACCCTTTGTGAAGTGTTAACGCAGTGTGTCTGTCGGCAGAACTCAAGTCAGTCGAGTCTGGACGACTCTTACGAGGTGGACGGAGGACGTGCGTCTCCTCAGCCGGAGCTTCCTGTCTCCAGACTCACACGAGGTTCGTTCAAACCTGCTGCGTCTGCAGATCCCACCGCCCAATTACATTGAGACAAGGGTGTTAAAATATCCTGTGTTTCAGAACATCCTGCTGCTGGAACAGACCCGAGTACAAGGAGCTCACTACAGGTGCAGGACGACAGCTCTGAGGAGTACACGGGTACGGCCCTCGCCATGTGTTCATGATACGAGCTGTGCTGTGTTTGATTGGCTAACAGAGATTCTGCTTCCTGTCCCCGCAGGAAGTTCGTGGGTGTGGACTGTGACGGACAGGGCTCGATCTCTCCTGATCCAGAGAGAAGTCAGCAACCTCAACACTCTCCTCCTCATCTACCTGATTCTGTGAGTCACACACACACACACACACACACACGGATGACAAATAATTCACAAAACATACTATATTTAATCTCAATTTGTTAAATTACTAAATATTTGTATAATGATTTGATAAATTACTAAATTATATTTATGAATCTATCAAATATTATACAAATATTTACTAAAAATGATTCCTACAAATTCGTAAAATTTATTTAAAAATAGTAAATGTTACAAAAACTAATTGATAAGATGGTTATACAAATGTTTACTAAATACTTACTAAGTATTTTAAAAATGGGTTTATTAAAATTTATAGAAATATTTACAAAAAATTATTCCTACACGTATTACCTTTAAAATGATTTATAAAATATTTACTAAAGATTTTAGATTCATACAATATTTAATAAAAAATAATTTAGAAAATGGTTATACAGATATTTTCTAAAATGTTTTCTAAAATATTTAATTACATTTTATACAAATCATTATACAAATATCTAGTTAATTAAAAAAACAATGTATACAGGATTTTAAAAATAATTCATCATAGTATATTTATTAAATTATTCACACAAATATTATACAAATAATTTGTAAAATACAAGTATTTAAAAAACAGTACATATACAAATATTTACTAACTATGTTATCTTTTTATATTTATATGTACTGTTTTTTAAATACTTGTATTTTACAAATTATTTGTATAATATTTGTATGAATCATTTTACATAAATATTTATATAATTATTTATAAACACATTTTCTAAAGTACTTAAAGTACAAATATTTACTAACTATGTTATCTTTTTATATTTATAAGTACTTATAGAAATATTTATGAAAAATTATTCATACAAATATTACCCTAAAATGATTTTTACAATATTTAAAAATATTTACTAAAGATTTTAGATTCATACAATATTTATGAAAAAAATATATTTATACAAGCATTTAAAAAATAAATGGTAAATATATCAATATTTAAATAAAAAAAGATTTTAGAAATATTTACTAAATATAGATTCATACCAAATTTAAATAAAAGTAACTTGGGAACTATTTCCTAAAAATAATTAATAAAATTATTATTTAAGAAATATATTTACCAAATACTTATTTATCAGATTGTTATACAAATGTGTACCAAATTTAGAACATTAATACAATATTTCCTAAAACTAATTAATAAAATATAATTTAATTAAATCTTAATTAAAAATATAGATTCATACAAAAGTAACTTAGGAAATATTTGTATAAATGTTTTATAAATATTTTTAGGAAAGAATTTATTTAAAATATATCTTTTTTTAATAAATCAAGTTATACAAATATTTAGAAAATGTATACAAAATTTCTTAAACTCGTTTATAAAGTAGTTTACTTCTGAAATATTTAATGAAAATCATTTACAAATGGTTTTACTTTGTCATGGTGGTGCATTGTTTTAATTTTTTTTAATTGTTAATTTAGTAGAAAAACTGTGGACGGCATGCCATGACTAATTTTAAATTTCTTTTTTTACTTCCTTTAAACATTTTTAATCTAATTGTCAACCGCATTTTTCCACTCCGAAATATCTCTGTTTATCCGACACGTCCAGTCATATTTCGTGAGATAATCGAGTGACGCATCATCATAAGCTCACTGATGATCTCAGCATGAATAGAAGAGGCTTCTGGGAAAACTAGTCTGGTCTTGCCGGTATGACGGCGTGCAGGAATGTGGTTTAATGTGATTTATAGCGTGATACGAGATGCCCTCAGGGCCTGATGGCTTTGTTTTGGTTTGGATATTGTAGTTTGAGAAATGATGCGTTTCTGTCTCCGGCAGGGTGTTTCTACTCTTGTTGTCCTCTGGCTATATCGGCCTGCGCATCGTGGCCTTAGAAGAGCAGCTGACGTCTCTCGGAGCCCTTCCCGAATTCACCGTACGAAGCGGGTAAAGGCTCATCTTACATATTTGATGACATTCATGCATGTGTAAAACCGAAAGCATCAGATAATCAGATTTTATTTGTCCTTTCAGGTACAAAGAAACTTAGTCCATACATTTTCATCTGAACTTTGGAGAAAACACCAAAAAAGCCCGCAGGGAATGCTGGGAAGGACCTTTATTTGCACACCCAGTACCAAACTCTGCGTCTTTGCCAAGTAAAGAACCAAACAGGAAGCTTTTGACGGTACAAGGGCATGTCTTCACTGGCAGTCTCCATCAGCGACTCGCCCTAAACGACCAAAGACAACCGGTTTGTCTCAAAGGAGTGTCAAAAACAACAACAAAACAAACTGCAGGTTCTTCCATTGGAAAGCATTTCATTTGACCGCTGTTTTACCACCATCCAAACATACTTCATCCGTTTTCCTCCCAAAAACCCCTGTATTTCTGATGGCTTGCTTCCTTTATCTTGTGCGACGGTTGCATCTTTCGGCCTCATTCTTCCTCTAGACGTCCGTTTTTCAACTTCTTTTTTCTCATATGAGGGGTTTGCGATATTAAACCGAATTTTGGTTTAACGATAACAAAACCAATCTAACCCTTAGTATTACTGTATGTATAGTCTATGCACAGAAAATGCTCACATCAGGTATTTAACGCGTTTGTTTCGTCTTTTATACACTATAGAGACTGAAACGTTGGTCTCTTCGTAATCAGAACGATTTAAAAAAAAAAATTAAAAAAAAAAAAAAAAAATGTATTGTATTGTGACGTTTGATGCATCTCAACCGGATGCTTCGAATGTCCAAATTACGGCTAAAGAAAAAAAGTGCTCGCATGTTTGCGTAAAAACCCAAAAAGCATTTCCATTCAGGACTGCGATCTGCGAATTGCGATACTTGACGAAAACGACATGGTCCAAAATATGCATGATTTTTGTGTGCGTGTATGTGTGTTCTTATAAATATGTTGCAATATGTTCAAGAGATTGCTTGTAAAAGAGACGTGTAGTGCACTTTATAGTGTGGAGGCGCTCTCCCATCCTGAAGGGGGCGCTATACGTTCGTTCTGGGGTGTTAGACGGTGCTAAGAACCTCTCACTCAGGGCTGGGACTAACTCGCAATGCATTGTGGGAGTGCGTTGTGCTTGGACTCGCCGAGAGCTCCTCGCACGCTTCATGAATGCATGTTCCTCATTCAAACCTATGGATCTCTCGGGAGAGTGTTGATTTTCCTGCAGTTTACCACCGAAATGGAGATTCCCAGTTGGACTGGTCCATGTAAACAAAAGGAAATGGATTTGCACATTTCAACTCGTCGGCGGGGCGTCGCAACCTCAAAGTCCCCTCAACGACGGTCTAATAACCACAATGCAAGAATCCCAACTTTCATAACCTGTTTATATTGCACTATTGTATTGTTTTTGTATCAATATGTTGGTAAACATCTTGTTCTGGTCTATTTATTGCATTGTGTGTAATTCAAAGTAGTCTCTGTGAGACTGGCTTTGGCATTGTTTGAATAAATCAAGTGCTAAGGAAATCCAGTGTCGCCAGTGCTTTAGTTGAGTCTAAATATAATCTTTATTTATCATCAACCACTTGAATTTGTTTATGGGATTTTCAGGATGTCCTGACTTTTCCCAGACTTTAAAATGTGAAGAGACATGACATAAGCAGGAGACGGTTACATTAGTACTGTTGTTAACCATTGATTCATGTTCGTTCGTAATGCATTTGTGTTAATTTATAAGTGTTCATTGTAATTTCATGTTAAGTATTGATTTGCATCATGCCAGGGGCGATTCTAGGATTTCAATATTAGGGGGCTCAGCCTCCAATGAGGGTGTGATTTAAAAAAAAATAATAATTTAAAGGATTAGTTTACTTCAAAAGGAAAATGTCCTGATATTTTACTCACCCCCCCTGTTTGTGTCTTTCTTCAGTCGAAAAGAAATTACGTTTTTTGAGGAGAACATTCCAGGATTTTTCTCCTCATCACAGACTTAAATGGCAACCAACGGTTGAAGGTCCAAATCAATGCAGTTTCAGAGGCTCTGCACGATCCCAGACGAGGAATAGGGTCTTATCTAGCCAAACATATCTAGCTCTAATTTCAACTGGTGAAGAGTTATTAATATAGACGGGTGCATGTGTGGGAAATCTATGATGACTTCCTTGGTTTTCCCTACATTGAGGGACAGATTGTTTCTGCGGCACCACACGATCAAATTACTCACCTCATCCCTATAGGCAGTTTCATTATTGCTTTCAATGAGTCCTCCCACAATAATATCGTCTGCAAGTTTCACATTACTGTTAGTGGGATGTTTTGCAATACAGTCATAGGTATACAGACACATCAATAATAGAGGACTGAGACCGCAGCCCTGAGGTGCTCCGGGGTTTAACACTACTCTGGGGGTGGCCTGTTAGGAAATCCTGTATCCACCTGCAGATTTGGCTAACCGCTTGGGTATTAAAAATAGAAGGTCTGATAGTATTGAAGGCACTGCTATAATCAACAAATAGCATCCTGACATGCGTATCCCTGTCCTCTAGATGTTGGAGCACAGTATGTAGCCAGGGATACAGCATCATCCACAGCTCTATTTGATCTATATGCAAATTGTAATGGATCAGAGGAGACCGGTATGCTGTTGTTGATTATATGCTTTCACGAGCTGTTCAAAACACGTCTAAAATCATACAGGTGGCAGTCGTTTTCTTAGGTACAGGAATTATGATTGATTTTTTTTTTCAAATGCAAGCTGGCTATAACATGTCCTTAAGACTCGTGAGTAATGCCATCAGGCCCAGCATCCTTCCCTATTTTTACAGATTTAAAAATGTTACATGTGTCAGTGACTGAGACCTGATATGCTTGCCTGCTGAACACATCCCCAGTTGGATGTGTGTGTGTGTGTGTGTGTGTGTGTGTTCCCGTTTGGAGGTACTTTGATGTGCACATCCCCAGTTGGAGATGGTCCCAGTACCAGTGCCTCAGCAGCGCCTTCAAAACAAGCATAAAAAATGTTCAAGTTGTCTGGGAAGGTTGTTGTGATGCCACTACGAAAATGAACCATGGTTATTATAGTTAAACCATAGTAGCCACAAATTAACCATGGCGTTGCTACTCTAACCATAGTTTAACCATGGTATCTGTGGTAAAACCATGGTTAGTACCCTTTTACTATAATAAAACCATTGTTAATTTTCGTAAGGGATAGGTTTGGCCCTGTAGCTAGAGACCGCTTGTAGGCCTTGCCAAACGCACCCCTTCCAGAACAATATCGCTTGTTATAAACCAATTATAAAGCTTTGAAGAGCCAGGACATATTTTAATATAACTCTGATTGTGTTTGTCTGAAAGAAGAATGTCATACACACCTATAGGATGACTTGAGGGAGAGTAAATCATGGAGTAATTTTCATTTTTGGGTGAACTATCCCTTTAATGGTTTAACAGTAAGGTGACCAGATTTCTGAAATGGAAACCGGGGACATTTCCTATTTGAGTGGTCAGAATATCACTAAATTATCTTTTAATTAAAAAACACGGACAATACATTTTTGAATGTTTTTTTGTTGTTGTTGTGGGCTTCCTATATTATTATTAACATTAATAATTATTATGATTTAGTTTGATTATTAGGATTTTTGGTCTGGATTTAATACAATTCAACGCACCCGCAAAAACAAAACCGTTAATAGTAACCACTGTAAATAACAAGCAGTTCAAAACAATATTAACAAAAACACGTTACAAAAATAAAACAACATAAATAAAACTATTTAACAAATATTTTTACATTTTATAATTGTATTTAATATTTAAATTTTCACAAAAATATAAATTACTTTTTTTTGTTATGTTTGTGCTTGAAAATAACTCTTACCGTCCTTAATTAGTCTTGTTGTTCTGCTTATTTTAAGCAGAAAGTATGTGTATTCTGCACATGTATTTGTTGCAAGTGTAACGTTAATTGTTTCGGGGTTTTTTATAGTTCAGATGTGCGGTACTCAATGCGTTGTGACTGCAGAACTTTTAGGGGACAAAACAATCCCGCACCCTGTTGAGGATCTGTTATAAAGCACATACGAACAGTATTACTTTAATTTAACATGAATAGTTAGTATGTTACTACCTTGAAAGCGATAAGGATGTTTCTTTTGATATATGACGATAATGGCGCTCTGCTCTCGGTTACGCTCTTCATGAAGTAGAGGCGCGCGCGCGACCGAGTCAGCGTATCTCACAGCGCCATCTGCTGGTGAACATAATCACTACACGATTGCTCCTATAACCAGCCGCTGCTGTATGTTGGTTGGTCGCTTTTTTTGCACTATATCTGCGGGTTGTTTTGAACGAGCTGTAAAACGGGGACATTTTCGGGGACAGAACACCAAAAACTTGGGACGTCTGGTCACCCTATTTAACAGTATACATGCACTTTCGTTCAAATATTATACAATTACGTGCATACCAATATTGGATTGGATTGGATTCACTAAAAATAACCGGTTCTCGGTCGCGCCGTATATGTCCCGTGCTGGCATAAGTGTAAACATCTTTTGTGTGGCTTGCTCATGTTCATCAACATAATAATTATAAAGCATGCGTTTTGCTATATTCAAATCAGTAGCTAGCAGAACATTCCGACTGACAAGTCTTGACACGTTCAAAACTGCTTGGTTGATCCAGTCATAAGTTCTGATACTGCTTGTGCTCCAAGAAGAAAACAGCTGGAGGAAACCAGGACAAATGCAACCGTTTGTGTGTGTGCTGTAATAAGCAATGAGGCTCATTCCCACCCTAACAGAGAATTCCTGAAGCGTGCTGTATGCGGTCTGACCTGCAGAGTTAGTTAAGCTTTGCACTAGCAGTATTACTGTTGATTTTGAAGGACGTACATGTCTCATATTTCTGTCTGGAGTGGAAAAGCATGTTCTTGCATGATTTATATTGTAGCATAACGAAGAACTTCATAACAGTCCTGTTGTGCTTGAAACTACAGCCATCAGCTTTTCCTCAGATTTCTCCAGGAACAAGCGGCTTTCTGCTAGTCATTCGTGTGAAAAGGTAAGGGATTATGTCCGATATTGGAGATTTACTTCTTTTCTTTGGGGTTGATGTCATATTTTGGTTCCTCAAAGAACCTTTTAACCATTTTAATAATCTAAAGAGAATTCACAGAACCTGTTAGAAGATGTTAACGGTTCTGATGCCAATAAATGTGGGTTTGACTGGTGAAATGGGCTGTTTCTAAATGGATAGTTTTAGAAATTAAATATTTTCATCGTCTACCCATCCTTATGTCAGGGGATGGGTAAAAATATCGATTCTTAAATTCTAATGAAAGAACACATTTTTATCGTGCCTCCCATTCAATAAATCGCATAGCTTTGTGCTTTCAGTTTCAAATTTCAAATTCGGTACATTTTATTACGAAATTCTAACAAAAGACCGTTTTCGCGCGCTTTAACGTGACGTGACCCATCGCGTATTGAAAGATACAGTACAAACAGTGTTGCCAGATTGGGTTGATGATTTCCAGCCCAAAAGCTCACTTTTATAACTCAGTTGTTTAAATTATATTAAGCCTTAAAGTTATGCATAATTAAGGGTGTGGCCACTTTGAGTGACATGTGGATTGCCGTTTTTCTACTGTCTGTAAGCCATTACGTCACCTCAGCTCCACCCACATCCTGCCTCTTTGCCCATTTTCAGTTATGAAAATGCGGGAGTGACGCTCTGCCAAGATGAGACCGGCCGAGTGGTTGACTTTACGCTTCAAAACTGCTCTTCAGAAACCTATGGGTGTCACCACGGACACTACGTCCATATATTCTTTTTTACAGTCTGAATCCAATCCACATAAATAAAACATCTTGTAAACAATGTCAGTTTTAGCTCATCTTTGTAGGTCAGTATTTAACACTAAACTGTTGCATGACTTTCGAAAACTAGTGCATGAGTCATATGGACTACATTCATGGAGCTTTTTGCTAATTGGTTTCCCCATTTCCCACAGGTTGAAAATGTCCAACTGTTCGACCCTTAACATTACCGACACAGTCACGATCCTACAAAAAGTCACTTCGATCCCCACCTTCATCCTGGGGGTCTTGGGAAACATATACGTCCTGGTGATGTTCTTCCGGCGTCCCAGAGCAGACTGGACTTACATGAACATCTACATCACCAATATGGCCATCGCCGACTGCATTCTGTTGGTGTTCCTTCCCGTTAAGATTCATTATTACGACAAGGAATTGGAAGATAAATTAAAGGGACTGTGTAATTATGTTTTGTGGGTTTATTACGTCAACACGTACGTGAGTATCTTCACCGTCACCACCATAAGTGTGGTGCGCTACGTGGCCATTAAGTATCCCATGAAGGCCAGGGCTATTTTCTCTCGTAGGAAAGCTCTGGTGGTTTGCGCGCTCATATGGCTCTTCGTTTGCTCGGTCAGCTTCGTTTACTTCTTGAAGGACTCTAGTAACGATAAAACTATGTGCTTCCAGAGGGTCAAGGTAAGCTTATCGTTGCATTTTGTTTTGTTGTTGAGCATCGTTGGGTTCCTCTTGCCGTTCCTGATCATACTGTACTGCTCCGTCAGGGTCATTTACACTCTGCGGAAGCAGTTGGACATTGGATCCCGTTCTGAAAAGATCCAATGCATGTTCATAATCGCGGCCAATTTCATTGTGTTTGTCATATGCTTTTTCCCGGTCCACTTGGGGTATTTGGTTAAATTCATCGCAGAAAATGATTCCGCGAGAACATACAGCTGCGCCGATAAGCTGGCTGCGCACAACTTCCTGCACGCCGCTCTTTGTATTTCCAGTATGAACTGCGGCTTGGACTGCTTTAGCTATTTTTTTGCCACCAAAACCTCATGGAATATGTGCTGCACAAAGCAAAATGCAAAAGAAGAACGTGAATGTAATTATAACGGGGTTGCAGATTGAGACAGCAAGCCTACTTATTTGTTCTTTCATTATAAAGTCCTTATGTGAACATTTTGTAAAGGATTGCAATATTAAACACTGCTTTTGCATTATTAAAAAAGGAATGATTTATGCTAACCAACCAGTTTATAACCAATTAATAAACTATAAGTAGTTTAAGCTGTACAATGAGTAAAGTGTTTATCTTTCTACTCTGAACTGTTAAACTCAATGGTGCAATTGTGGTTTCCTTATAGGATTTGTTTTTTGTGGAGCTTATGGTGTTTCCATGGCTACCAGCTAAAGCTGTATTTTCCAACTGGGAATGAAGTAAACTGACCATCACTGGAACATATGTATTTGAGCACATTTGAGCGTGCAAGCCTTTCAAAGTATACTCCTTTAGCTGTGAGCGCGGAAAGATGTACAAACTGGATGCTGGTACAGACGTGGCCAGATTCGCCTCGAGTACCCCTTTTCCACCAGAATGAACCGGGTGCTAGTTCAGAGCCAGTGCTAGTACCAGTTTGGAGTTGGACTGGTGTTAGACTGACGAGCTTCTAAGAACCGGTTTGCCTTACCACGAGCCACCACAGAGCCAGGTCTTACGTCACTGTATACGTCTCGTCTTTCTCAGCAACGCTTAGCGAGGCAGTGGAAAACACAAACACACCAGACTTATTCGAGATGCATCGGCGCTGCGCAGACCGATCAGCGTATATCATCAAAATACAGCATGAGCAATTCAAAAGCTTAAGGAGTCGTATGCTTTCGCTGTACTTTGATGTCATACGGCGATTGGTCTGCACAGTGCTGATGCATCTCAAACAAGCCTTCCATCAACAATAGCGAACGTTACGTTACTATTGATGCACATGGCTTTACGATCCTACATCGACATCAAAATGTGCAGCTCGCCGTAATATGTATAGACAGAGATTACAATCGAGCAATTAGCTCGATTAGCTGCTAATTCAAAAATGGTGGTCACAAGTTTGTGTTCGTCTTGTGTTCGTTTTCAACACGAGTGCTGCAGGCTTGGTCTGTCTGTCTGTCTAGACGTCTGTCTGTCTGTCTGTCTAGACGTCTGTCTGTCCGTCTGTCTGTCTGTCTGTCTAGACGTCTGTCTGTCCGTCTGTCTGTCTGTCTGTCTGTCTAGACGTCTGTCTGTCCGTCTGTCTGTCTGTCTGTCTGTCTAGACGTCTGTCTGTCCGTCTGTCTGTCTGTCTGTCTGTCTGTCTGTCTGTCCAGACGTCCGTCCGTCTGTCTGTCTGTCCGTCTGTCTAGACGTCTGTCTGTCCGTCTGTCTGTCTGTCTGTCTGTCTGTCTGTCTGTCCAGACGTCCGTCCGTCTGTCTGTCTGTCCGTCTGTCTAGACGTCTGTCTGTCCGTCTGTCTGTCTGTCTGTCTGTCTAGACGTCTGTCTGTCCGTCTGTCTAGACGTCTGTCTGTTTGTCTGTCTGTCTGTCTGTCTGTCTAGACGTCTGTCTGTTTGTCTGTCTGTCTGTCTGTCTGTCCAGACGTCCGTCCGTCTGTCTGTCTGTCCGTCTGTCTAGACGTCTGTCTGTCCGTCTGTCTGTCTGTCTGTCTGTCTGTCTGTCCAGACGTCCGTCCGTCTGTCTGTCTGTCCGTCTGTCTAGACGTCTGTCTGTCTGTCTGTCTGTCTGTCTAGACGTCTGTCTGTCCGTCTGTCTGTCCGTCTGTCTGTCTGTCTGTCTGTCTGTCTGTCTAGACGTCTGTCTGTCCGTCTGTCTAGACGTCTGTCTGTCCGTCTGTCTGTCTGTCCGTCTGTCTAGACGTCTGTCTGTCCGTCTGTCTGTCTGTCTGTCTGTCTAGACGTCTGTCTGTCCGTCTGTCTGTCTGTCTGTCTGTCTAGACGTCTGTCTGTCCGTCTGTCTGTCTGTCTGTCTGTCTAGACGTCTGTCTAGACGTCTGTCTGTCCGTCTGTCTGTCTGTCTGTCTGTCTAGACGTCTGTCTGTCCGTCTGTCTGTCTGTCTGTCTGTCTGTCTGTCCAGACGTCCGTCCGTCTGTCTGTCTGTCCGTCTGTCTAGACGTCTGTCTGTCCGTCTGTCTGTCTGTCTGTCTGTCTAGACGTCTGTCTGTCCGTCTGTCTGTCTGTCTGTCTGTCTAGACGTCTGTCTGTCCGTCTGTCTGTCTGTCTGTCTGTCTAGACGTCTGTCTGTCCGTCTGTCTGTCTGTCTGTCTGTCTGTCTGTCCAGACGTCTGTCCGTCTGTCTGTCTGTCTGTCTGTCTAGACGTCTGTCTGTCCGTCTGTCTGTCCGTCTGTCTGTCTGTCTGTCTGTCCGTCTGTCTGTCCGTCTGTCTGTCTGTCTGTCTGTCTGTCTAGACGTCTGTCTGTCTGTCTGTCTGTCTGTCTGTCTGTCCAGACGTCTGTCCGTCTGTCTGTCTGTCTGTCTGTCTAGACGTCTGTCTGTCCGTCTGTCTGTCCGTCTGTCTGTCTGTCTGTCTGTCCGTCTGTCTGTCCGTCTGTCTGTCTGTCTGTCTGTCTGTCTAGACGTCTGTCTGTCCGTCTGTCTGTCTGTCTGTCTGTCTGTCTAGACGTCTGTCTGTCCGTCTGTCTGTCTGTCTGTCTGTCTAGACGTCTGTCTGTCCGTCTGTCTGTCTGTCTGTCTGTCTGTCCAGACGTCCGTCCGTCTGTCTGTCTGTCCGTCTGTCTAGACGTCTGTCTGTCCGTCTGTCTGTCCGTCTGTCTGTCTGTCTGTCTGTCTGTCTGTCTGTCTAGACGTCTGTCTGTCCGTCTGTCTGTCTGTCTGTCTGTCTGTCTAGACGTCTGTCTGTCCGTCTGTCTGTCTGTCCGTCTGTCTAGACGTCTGTCTGTCTGTCTGTCTGTCTAGACGTCTGTCTGTCCGTCTGTCTGTCTGTCTGTCTGTCTGTCTGTCTAGACGTCTGTCTGTCCGTCTGTCTGTCTGTCTGTCTGTCTGTCTGTCCAGACGTCCGTCCGTCTGTCTGTCCGTCCGTCTGTCTGTCTGTCCGTCTGTCTGTCTGTCCGTCTGTCTAGACGTCTGTCTGTCTGTCTGTCTGTCTAGACGTCTGTCTGTCCGTCTGTCTGTCTGTCTGTCTGTCTGTCTGTCTAGACGTCTGTCTGTCCGTCTGTCTGTCTGTCTGTCTGTCTGTCTGTCCAGACGTCCGTCCGTCTGTCTGTCTGTCCGTCTGTCTAGACGTCTGTCCGTCTGTCTGTCTGTCTGTCTGTCTAGACGTCTGTCTGTCCGTCTGTCTGTCCGTCTGTCTGTCTGTCTGTCTGTCTAGACGTCTGTCTGTCCGTCTGTCTGTCTGTCTGTCTGTCTGTCTAGACGTCTGTCTGTCTGTCTGTCTGTCTGTCTAGACGTCTGTCTGTCCGTCTGTCTGTCTGTCTGTCTGTCTAGACGTCTGTCTGTCCGTCTGTCTGTCCGTCTGTCTGTCTGTCTGTCTGTCTGTCTGTCTAGACGTCTGTCTGTCCGTCTGTCTGTCTGTCCGTCTGTCTGTCCGTCTGTCTGTCTGTCTGTCTGTCTAGACGTCTGTCTGTCCGTCTGTCTGTCTGTCCGTCTGTCTAGACGTCTGTCTGTCTGTCTGTCTGTCTAGACGTCTGTCTGTCCGTCTGTCTGTCTGTCTGTCTGTCTGTCTGTCTAGACGTCTGTCTGTCCGTCTGTCTGTCTGTCTGTCTGTCTGTCTGTCCAGACGTCCGTCCGTCTGTCTGTCTGTCCGTCTGTCTAGACGTCTGTCCGTCTGTCTGTCTGTCTGTCTGTCTAGACGTCTGTCTGTCCGTCTGTCTGTCCGTCTGTCTGTCTGTCCGTCTGTCTGTCCGTCTGTCTGTCTGTCTGTCTGTCTAGACGTCTGTCTGTCCGTCTGTCTGTCTGTCTGTCTGTCTGTCTAGACGTCTGTCTGTCTGTCTGTCTGTCTGTCTAGACGTCTGTCTGTCCGTCTGTCTGTCTGTCTGTCTGTCTAGACGTCTGTCTGTCCGTCTGTCTGTCCGTCTGTCTGTCTGTCTGTCTGTCTGTCTGTCTAGACGTCTGTCTGTCCGTCTGTCTGTCTGTCCGTCTGTCTGTCCGTCTGTCTGTCTGTCTGTCTGTCTAGACGTCTGTCTGTCCGTCTGTCTGTCTGTCTGTCTGTCTAGACGTCTGTCTGTCCGTCTGTCTGTCTGTCTGTCTGTCTAGACGTCTGTCTGTCCGTCTGTCTGTCTGTCTGTCTGTCCAGACGTCTGTCCGTCTGTCTGTCTGTCTGTCTGTCTAGACGTCTGTCTGTCCGTCTGTCTGTCCGTCTGTCTGTCTGTCTGTCTGTCTAGACGTCTGTCTGTCCGTCTGTCTGTCCGTCTGTCTGTCTGTCTGTCTGTCTGTCTGTCTGTCTGTCCAGACGTCTGTCCGTCTGTCTGTCTGTCTGTCTGTCTAGACGTCTGTCTGTCCGTCTGTCTGTCCGTCTGTCTGTCTGTCTGTCTGTCTGTCTGTCTGTCTGTCTGTCTGTCTGTCTGTCTGTCTGTCTGTCTGTCCAGACGTCTGTCCGTCTGTCTGTCTGTCTGTCTGTCTAGACGTCTGTCTGTCCGTCTGTCTGTCCGTCTGTCTGTCTGTCTGTCTGTCTAGACGTCTGTCTGTCCGTCTGTCTGTCCGTCTGTCTGTCTGTCTAGACGTCTGTCTGTCCGTCTGTCTGTCTGTCTGTCTGTCTAGACGTCTGTCTGTCCGTCTGTCTGTCTGTCTGTCTGTCCGTCTGTCTAGACGTCTGTCTGTCTGTCTGTCTGTCTGTCTGTCTGTCTGTCTGTCTGTCTGTCTGTCCAGACGTCTGTCCGTCTGTCTGTCTGTCTGTCTGTCTAGACGTCTGTCTGTCCGTCTGTCTGTCCGTCTGTCTGTCTGTCTGTCTGTCTAGACGTCTGTCTGTCCGTCTGTCTGTCCGTCTGTCTGTCTGTCTGTCTGTCTGTCTGTCTGTCTGTCCAGACGTCTGTCTGTCCGTCTGTTTGTCTGTCTGTCTGTCCGTCTGTCTAGACGTCTGTCTGTCTGTCTGTCTGTCTGTCTGTCCGTCTGTCTGTCTGTCTGTCTGTCCAGACGTCTGTCCGTCTGTCTGTCTGTCTGTCTGTCTAGACGTCTGTCTGTCTGTCTGTCTAGACGTCTGTCTGTCCGTCTGTCTGTCTGTCTGTCTGTCTGTCCAGACGTCTGTCTGTCCGTCTGTTTGTCTGTCTGTCTGTCCGTCTGTCTAGACGTCTGTCTGTCTGTCTGTCTGTCTGTCTGTCCGTCTGTCTGTCTGTCTGTCTGTCCAGACGTCTGTCCGTCTGTCTGTCTGTCTGTCTGTCTAGACGTCTGTCTGTCCGTCTGTCTGTCCGTCTGTCTGTCTGTCTGTCTGTCTAGACGTCTGTCTGTCCGTCTGTCTGTCCGTCTGTCTGTCTGTCTGTCTGTCTGTCTGTCTGTCTGTCCAGACGTCTGTCCGTCTGTCTGTCTGTCTGTCTGTCTAGACGTCTGTCTGTCCGTCTGTCTGTCCGTCTGTCTGTCTGTCTGTCTGTCTGTCTGTCTGTCTGTCTGTCTGTCTGTCTGTCTGTCTGTCTGTCCAGACGTCTGTCCGTCTGTCTGTCTGTCTGTCTGTCTAGACGTCTGTCTGTCCGTCTGTCTGTCCGTCTGTCTGTCTGTCTGTCTGTCTAGACGTCTGTCTGTCCGTCTGTCTGTCCGTCTGTCTGTCTGTCTAGACGTCTGTCTGTCCGTCTGTCTGTCTGTCTGTCTGTCTAGACGTCTGTCTGTCCGTCTGTCTGTCTGTCTGTCTGTCCGTCTGTCTAGACGTCTGTCTGTCTGTCTGTCTGTCTGTCTGTCTGTCTGTCTGTCTGTCTGTCTGTCCAGACGTCTGTCCGTCTGTCTGTCTGTCTGTCTGTCTAGACGTCTGTCTGTCCGTCTGTCTGTCCGTCTGTCTGTCTGTCTGTCTGTCTAGACGTCTGTCTGTCCGTCTGTCTGTCTGTCTGTCTGTCTGTCTAGACGTCTGTCTGTCCGTCTGTCTGTCTGTCTGTCTGTCTAGACGTCTGTCTGTCCGTCTGTCTGTCTGTCTGTCTGTCTGTCTGTCTAGACGTCTGTCTGTCCGTCTGTCTGTCTGTCCGTCTGTCTAGACGTCTGTCTGTCTGTCTGTCTGTCTAGACGTCTGTCTGTCCGTCTGTCTGTCTGTCTGTCTGTCTAGACGTCTGTCTGTCCGTCTGTCTGTCTGTCTGTCTAGACGTCTGTCTGTCCGTCTGTCTGTCTGTCTGTCTGTCTAGACGTCTGTCTGTCCGTCTGTCTGTCTGTCTGTCTGTCTGTCTGTCTAGACGTCTGTCTGTCCGTCTGTCTGTCTGTCCGTCTGTCTAGACGTCTGTCTGTCTGTCTGTCTGTCTAGACGTCTGTCTGTCCGTCTGTCTGTCTGTCTGTCTGTCTAGACGTCTGTCTGTCCGTCTGTCTGTCTGTCTGTCTGTCTAGACGTCTGTCTGTCCGTCTGTCTGTCTGTCTGTCTGTCTGTCTGTCTGTCTGTCTGTCTGTCCAGACGTCCGTCCGTCTGTCTGTCTGTCCGTCTGTCTAGACGTCTGTCCGTCTGTCTGTCTGTCTGTCTGTCTAGACGTCTGTCTGTCCGTCTGTCTGTCCGTCTGTCTGTCTGTCTGTCTGTCTAGACGTCTGTCTGTCCGTCTGTCTGTCTGTCTGTCTGTCTGTCTAGACGTCTGTCTGTCTGTCTGTCTGTCTGTCTAGACGTCTGTCTGTCCGTCTGTCTGTCTGTCTGTCTGTCTGTCTGTCTAGACGTCTGTCTGTCCGTCTGTCTGTCTGTCCGTCTGTCTGTCCGTCTGTCTGTCTGTCTGTCTGTCTAGACGTCTGTCTGTCCGTCTGTCCGTCTGTCTGTCTGTCTGTCTGTCTGTCTGTCTAGACGTCTGTCTGTCCGTCTGTCTGTCTGTCCGTCTGTCTGTCCGTCTGTCTGTCTGTCTGTCTGTCTAGACGTCTGTCTGTCCGTCTGTCTGTCTGTCTGTCTGTCTAGACGTCTGTCTGTCCGTCTGTCTGTCTGTCTGTCTGTCTGTCTGTCTGTCCAGACGTCTGTCCGTCTGTCTGTCTGTCTGTCTGTCTAGACGTCTGTCTGTCCGTCTGTCTGTCTGTCTGTCTGTCTGTCTGTCTGTCCAGACGTCCAGACGTCTGTCTGTCTGTCCGTCTGTCTAGACGTCTGTCTGTCCGTCTGTCTGTCTGTCTGTCTGTCTAGACGTCTGTCTGTCCGTCTGTCTGTCTGTCTGTCTGTCTAGACGTCTGTCTGTCCGTCTGTCTGTCTGTCTGTCTGTCTGTCTGTCTGTCCAGACGTCCAGACGTCTGTCTGTCTGTCTGTCTGTCTGTCTGTCTGTCTAGACGTCTGTCTGTCCGTCTGTCTGTCTGTCTGTCTGTCTAGACGTCTGTCTGTCCGTCTGTCTGTCTGTCTGTCTGTCTAGACGTCTGTCTGTCCGTCTGTCTGTCTGTCTGTCTGTCTAGACGTCTGTCTGTCCGTCTGTCTGTCTGTCTGTCTGTCTAGACGTCTGTCTGTCCGTCTGTCTGTCTGTCTGTCTGTCTGTCTGTCCAGACGTCTGTCCGTCTGTCTGTCTGTCTGTCTGTCTAGACGTCTGTCTGTCCGTCTGTCTGTCTGTCTAGACGTCTGTCTGTCCGTCTGTCTGTCTGTCTGTCTGTCTAGACGTCTGTCTGTCCGTCTGTCTGTCTGTCTGTCTGTCTAGACGTCTGTCTGTCCGTCTGTCTGTCTGTCTGTCTGTCTAGACGTCTGTCTGTCCGTCTGTCTGTCTGTCTGTCTGTCTAGACGTCTGTCTGTCCGTCTGTCTGTCTGTCTGTCTGTCTAGACGTCTGTCTGTCCGTCTGTCTGTCTGTCTGTCTGTCTAGACGTCTGTCTGTCCGTCCGTCTGTCTGTCTGTCTGTCTGTCTAGACGTCTGTCTGTCCGTCTGTCTGTCTGTCTGTCTGTCTAGACGTCTGTCTGTCCGTCTGTCTGTCTGTCTGTCTGTCTGTCTGTCCAGACGTCTGTCCGTCTGTCTGTCTGTCTGTCTGTCTAGACGTCTGTCTGTCCGTCTGTCTGTCTGTCTGTCTGTCTGTCTGTCTGTCCAGACGTCCAGACGTCTGTCTGTCTGTCCGTCTGTCTAGACGTCTGTCTGTCCGTCTGTCTGTCTGTCTGTCTGTCTAGACGTCTGTCTGTCCGTCTGTCTGTCTGTCTGTCTGTCTAGACGTCTGTCTGTCTGTCTGTCTGTCTGTCTAGACGTCTGTCTGTCCGTCTGTCTGTCTGTCTGTCTGTCTGTCTGTCCAGACGTCTGTCCGTCTGTCTGTCTGTCTGTCTGTCTAGACGTCTGTCTGTCCGTCTGTCTGTCTGTCTGTCTGTCTGTCTGTCTAGACGTCTGTCTGTCCGTCTGTCTGTCTGTCTGTCCAGACGTCTGTCCGTCTGTCTGTCTGTCTGTCTGTCTAGACGTCTGTCTGTCCAGACGTCCGTCCGTCTGTCTGTCTGTCCGTCTGTCTGTCTGTCTGTCTGTCTAGACGTCTGTCTGTCCGTCTGTCTGTCTGTCTGTCTGTCTGTCTGTCCAGACGTCCGTCCGTCTGTCTGTCTGTCCGTCTGTCTAGACGTCTGTCCGTCTGTCTGTCTGTCTGTCTGTCTAGACGTCTGTCTGTCTGTCCGTCTGTCTGTCCGTCTGTCTGTCTGTCTGTCTGTCTGTCTGTCCAGACGTCTGTCCGTCTGTCTGTCTGTCTGTCTGTCTAGACGTCTGTCTGTCCGTCTGTCTGTCTGTCTGTCTGTCTGTCTGTCTGTCCAGACGTCCAGACGTCTGTCTGTCTGTCCGTCTGTCTAGACGTCTGTCTGTCCGTCTGTCTGTCTGTCTGTCTGTCTAGACGTCTGTCTGTCCGTCTGTCTGTCTGTCTGTCTGTCTAGACGTCTGTCTGTCTGTCTGTCTGTCTGTCTAGACGTCTGTCTGTCCGTCTGTCTGTCTGTCTGTCTGTCTGTCTGTCTAGACGTCTGTCTGTCCGTCTGTCTGTCTGTCTGTCCAGACGTCTGTCCGTCTGTCTGTCTGTCTGTCTGTCTAGACGTCTGTCTGTCCAGACGTCCGTCCGTCTGTCTGTCTGTCCGTCTGTCTGTCTGTCTGTCTGTCTAGACGTCTGTCTGTCCGTCTGTCTGTCTGTCTGTCTGTCTGTCTGTCCAGACGTCCGTCCGTCTGTCTGTCTGTCCGTCTGTCTAGACGTCTGTCCGTCTGTCTGTCTGTCTGTCTGTCTAGACGTCTGTCTGTCTGTCCGTCTGTCTGTCCGTCTGTCTGTCTGTCTGTCTGTCTGTCCAGACGTCCGTCCGTCTGTCTGTCTGTCCGTCTGTCTGTCTGTCTGTCTGTCTAGACGTCTGTCTGTCCGTCTGTCTGTCTGTCTGTCTGTCTGTCTGTCTGTCCAGACGTCCGTCCGTCTGTCTGTCTGTCCGTCTGTCTAGACGTCTGTCCGTCTGTCTGTCTGTCTGTCTGTCTAGACGTCTGTCTGTCCGTCTGTCTGTCCGTCTGTCTGTCTGTCTGTCTGTCTAGACGTCTGTCTGTCCGTCTGTCTGTCTGTCTGTCTGTCTGTCTGTCCAGACGTCCGTCCGTCTGTCTGTCTGTCCGTCTGTCTAGACGTCTGTCTGTTTGTCTGTCTGTCTGTCTGTCTGTCCAGACGTCTGTCCGTCTGTCTGTCTGTCTGTCTGTCTGTCTAGACGTCTGTCTGTCCGTCTGTCTGTCTGTCTGTCTGTCTGTCTGTCTAGACGTCTGTCTGTCCGTCTGTCTGTCTGTCTGTCCAGACGTCTGTCCGTCTGTCTGTCTGTCTGTCTGTCTAGACGTCTGTCTGTCCAGACGTCCGTCCGTCTGTCTGTCTGTCCGTCTGTCTGTCTGTCTGTCTGTCTAGACGTCTGTCTGTCCGTCTGTCTGTCTGTCTGTCTGTCTGTCTGTCCAGACGTCCGTCCGTCTGTCTGTCTGTCCGTCTGTCTAGACGTCTGTCCGTCTGTCTGTCTGTCTGTCTGTCTAGACGTCTGTCTGTCCGTCTGTCTGTCCGTCTGTCTGTCTGTCTGTCTGTCTGTCCAGACGTCCGTCCGTCTGTCTGTCTGTCCGTCTGTCTGTCTGTCTGTCTGTCTAGACGTCTGTCTGTCCGTCTGTCTGTCTGTCTGTCTGTCTGTCTGTCTGTCCAGACGTCCGTCCGTCTGTCTGTCTGTCCGTCTGTCTAGACGTCTGTCCGTCTGTCTGTCTGTCTGTCTGTCTAGACGTCTGTCTGTCCGTCTGTCTGTCCGTCTGTCTGTCTGTCTGTCTGTCTGTCTGTCCAGACGTCCGTCCGTCTGTCTGTCTGTCCGTCTGTCTGTCTGTCTGTCTGTCTAGACGTCTGTCTGTCCGTCTGTCTGTCTGTCTGTCTGTCTGTCTGTCTGTCTGTCCAGACGTCCGTCCGTCTGTCTGTCTGTCCGTCTGTCTAGACGTCTGTCCGTCTGTCTGTCTGTCTGTCTGTCTAGACGTCTGTCTGTCCGTCTGTCTGTCCGTCTGTCTGTCTGTCTGTCTGTCTAGACGTCTGTCTGTCCGTCTGTCTGTCTGTCTGTCTGTCTGTCTGTCCAGACGTCCGTCCGTCTGTCTGTCTGTCCGTCTGTCTGTCTGTCTGTCTGTCCAGACGTCCGTCCGTCTGTCTGTCTGTCCGTCTGTCTAGACGTCTGTCTGTCCGTCTGTCTGTCTGTCTGTCTGTCTGTCTGTCCAGACGTCCGTCCGTCTGTCTGTCTGTCCGTCTGTCTAGACGTCTGTCTGTCTGTCTGTCTGTCTGTCTAGACGTCTGTCTGTCCGTCTGTCTGTCCGTCTGTCTGTCTGTCTGTCTGTCTGTCTGTCTAGACGTCTGTCTGTCCGTCTGTCTAGACGTCTGTCTGTCCGTCTGTCTGTCTGTCCGTCTGTCTAGACGTCTGTCTGTCCGTCTGTCTGTCTGTCTGTCTGTCTAGACGTCTGTCTGTCCGTCTGTCTGTCTGTCTGTCTGTCTAGACGTCTGTCTGTCCGTCTGTCTGTCTGTCTGTCTGTCTAGACGTCTGTCTAGACGTCTGTCTGTCCGTCTGTCTGTCTGTCTGTCTGTCTAGACGTCTGTCTGTCCGTCTGTCTGTCTGTCTGTCTGTCTAGACGTCTGTCTGTCCGTCTGTCTGTCTGTCTGTCTGTCTGTCTGTCCAGACGTCCGTCCGTCTGTCTGTCTGTCCGTCTGTCTAGACGTCTGTCTGTCCGTCTGTCTGTCTGTCTGTCTGTCTAGACGTCTGTCTGTCCGTCTGTCTGTCTGTCTGTCTGTCTAGACGTCTGTCTGTCCGTCTGTCTGTCTGTCTGTCTGTCTAGACGTCTGTCTGTCCGTCTGTCTGTCTGTCTGTCTGTCTGTCTGTCCAGACGTCTGTCCGTCTGTCTGTCTGTCTGTCTGTCTAGACGTCTGTCTGTCCGTCTGTCTGTCCGTCTGTCTGTCTGTCTGTCTGTCCGTCTGTCTGTCCGTCTGTCTGTCTGTCTGTCTGTCTGTCTAGACGTCTGTCTGTCCGTCTGTCTGTCTGTCTGTCTGTCTGTCTGTCCAGACGTCTGTCTGTCCGTCTGTCTGTCTGTCTGTCTGTCTAGACGTCTGTCTGTCCGTCTGTCTGTCCGTCTGTCTGTCTGTCTGTCTGTCTGTCTGTCTGTCTGTCTAGACGTCTGTCTGTCCGTCTGTCTGTCTGTCTGTCTGTCTAGACGTCTGTCTGTCCGTCTGTCTGTCTGTCTGTCTGTCTAGACGTCTGTCTGTCCGTCTGTCTGTCCGTCTGTCTGTCTGTCTGTCTGTCTGTCTGTCTGTCTGTCTGTCTGTCTAGACGTCTGTCTGTCCGTCTGTCTGTCTGTCTGTCTGTCTAGACGTCTGTCTGTCCGTCTGTCTGTCTGTCTGTCTGTCTAGACGTCTGTCTGTCCGTCTGTCTGTCTGTCTGTCTGTCTAGACGTCTGTCTGTCCGTCTGTCTGTCTGTCTGTCTGTCTGTCTGTCCAGACGTCTGTCCGTCTGTCTGTCTGTCTGTCTGTCTAGACGTCTGTCTGTCCGTCTGTCTGTCCGTCTGTCTGTCTGTCTGTCTGTCCGTCTGTCTGTCCGTCTGTCTGTCTGTCTGTCTGTCTGTCTAGACGTCTGTCTGTCCGTCTGTCTGTCTGTCTGTCTGTCTGTCTGTCCAGACGTCTGTCTGTCCGTCTGTCTGTCTGTCTGTCTGTCTAGACGTCTGTCTGTCCGTCTGTCTGTCCGTCTGTCTGTCTGTCTGTCTGTCTGTCTGTCTGTCTGTCTAGACGTCTGTCTGTCCGTCTGTCTGTCTGTCTGTCTGTCTAGACGTCTGTCTGTCCGTCTGTCTGTCTGTCTGTCTGTCTAGACGTCTGTCTGTCCGTCTGTCTGTCCGTCTGTCTGTCTGTCTGTCTGTCTGTCTGTCTGTCTGTCTGTCTGTCTAGACGTCTGTCTGTCCGTCTGTCTGTCTGTCTGTCTGTCTAGACGTCTGTCTGTCCGTCTGTCTGTCTGTCTGTCTGTCTAGACGTCTGTCTGTCCGTCTGTCTGTCTGTCTGTCTGTCTAGACGTCTGTCTGTCCGTCTGTCTGTCTGTCTGTCTGTCTGTCTGTCCAGACGTCTGTCCGTCTGTCTGTCTGTCTGTCTGTCTAGACGTCTGTCTGTCCGTCTGTCTGTCCGTCTGTCTGTCTGTCTGTCTGTCCGTCTGTCTGTCCGTCTGTCTGTCTGTCTGTCTGTCTGTCTAGACGTCTGTCTGTCCGTCTGTCTGTCTGTCTGTCTGTCTGTCTGTCCAGACGTCTGTCTGTCCGTCTGTCTGTCTGTCTGTCTGTCTAGACGTCTGTCTGTCCGTCTGTCTGTCCGTCTGTCTGTCTGTCTGTCTGTCTGTCTGTCTGTCTGTCTAGACGTCTGTCTGTCCGTCTGTCTGTCTGTCTGTCTGTCTGTCTAGACGTCTGTCTGTCCGTCTGTCTGTCTGTCTGTCTGTCTAGACGTCTGTCTGTCCGTCTGTCTGTCTGTCTGTCTGTCTAGACGTCTGTCTGTCCGTCTGTCTGTCTGTCTGTCTGTCTAGACGTCTGTCTAGACGTCTGTCTGTCCGTCTGTCTGTCTGTCTGTCTGTCTAGACGTCTGTCTGTCCGTCTGTC
>CM077217.1:4234003-4329003 GCA_039654625.1 Rhinogobio ventralis
GGTGCTGTGGATGCAGGGCCGGCACAAGCTCAACTGCCACTCTAGGCAAAACACCATCACGCCGCCCCCTCACAATTAAAGACGATCTTTGAGATGCATGTGAAAGACTGGAGATTTTGTTAATTGATAAAATTGCACTAAAATGAAAGCATACAGAAGCATGTTTTCAGATTTTTTTTGATCCTGCAACATTAAAAAATCAGCACCACTAGTGCAAATGCACATTCTGTTTTATATTATATAATAAGTAGCCTATATGTACAGGCCTGGAGTAGCCATCGGAAGATTTGGGAGAATTCCCAGTGGGCCGCTGATAAATTGGGCTGGCAGTAGTACCACTTCAACATACGGGACGCGGAAAGCGCAAGTCTCTAGTTCATTTTCAATGAGAGACGCACGGAAAGCGGCAAATCAGTGGTAGTCTCTGCGCGTGCACAGCTCTTCGTAGCGGTTATAAATAGGCTATTATTAATATCAATATGGCATCCCAGCAAACATTGGTCTGACAGCAACGTTGTGTCTCTGGCCAAAAATAGCCGCTGTAGGACGGCATAAATCGGGAAAAAATTGAACTACATTTCCAAAAAATGCATTCAGATATGCTCAACGTACGTCCAGTAAACTTTCATTTTGGAACTATTTTTCAACCATGACAGGGCGTGTCGGAGGGACGTCTTTTCAACGGTCATTAAACGTCCAAATGTTAGCTGGAATATATAAATATTACGCACACAATAAGGTGAGCCACATAACTTCTCCCCCGCTTTCTCTCACATAGCTACACATGCATAAGCCTACCTTTCAGAAGCGCGTATCGGGCTTTAAATTCATTAACCATCACCAGCAGTAAAAGTAGTCATCTTTATTTTTATTCATGTACGGATTTTTTTTTCTTTTTGATGATATTTTTGGATGTACATCAGGGAGTTTTTCATGTAGACCGATGGCGCTCTAGTGTGGGGCGGGATGGGATAGGTAGGCTACTAGAATGAAGGAAAGTTAATTTAGAATTAAATGGAAAAAAAATCTCTTTTACTCTTGCCGCCCTAGGTGGCTGTCTAGTTCGCCTATAGGCACGCGCCGGCCCTGTGTGGGTGGTTGCCAATAAAACATGATTTGAGTAATCATTCATGTCAGTAGCATGTGAAGGGTTACGTGCCAAAGTTTTAAACTTGGTTTTAGGGGTTTGTTCAAATCACTAACCCTAATATGAGCATTTATAACAGTGATGTCTTATTAGAGTGTGCCAGCTGACTTGAGCTGATATTCACCAGAGAAAATAAAAATGTCACACTCCTCACAGCAGAAAATCTTTGGACAGCTCTGTCCTTCTCCCTGTCTTACACGCACACACCGGAAACGGGCCACTGCGGTGGAAGCACTGTTAGCGAGCTAGCAGGTGAACTAAAAATAATACTGTTTTCGGGCACATTAATTCCCAGGCGTTGTGTAAAAAGTGGATGTATATTCTCTTCTCACTACTGCGAAACATCCACGACTGAAACATGAATGGAATTGTTAAAGCCGACAAAACTCTAATCAACAAAAATAAGGTAAGAATCAGGAGGGAGCGGTAGGTGTCGAGGAAATGACGCACGATTATGCGTCCTAAAAGCTGTTATTCACACCACTTTACACTTCTAACTGCCGTTTTGACAATCAAGTCATTTTTGAGAGTTAAATAGCTCTCTAGAGGCTGAGTCATACAGAGAGACTGACCCAATATGAGTCCACCATCATATAACGACAAAAAATCAGTGCCTTTGTTGCACCATGGAATATGCAATTTTTGCAGCACTAGCAGCAGCAAATGGAACTGCAAAAATAAAAACTTGATAAAGATTCAAATACTAGAAACAGGCAGTTCCCAAACTCAAGGATGAATGTTAATTTAGTTACATCTAGCTACTCAAACAAAAAGAGTGCAATTATGCTTGGTACAGCAGAAATGACACACACTATAGATCCTGGTTTAATTTATAATCCAAAATGTAATATGCAACCAAATTTCGTTTGGAATTAAATCAAGCCAAATCATTGTCAGAGCAAATATTTAGACCCCTAGTTGACAAGTACTTGACTCAAAAGCCGCGTTTCCCCCGCAGGAACTTTCCCCAGGAACTAGAGACTTTGGGTGTGATTCGACCACAGGAAAGGACTAAATGAAGTTCTGGGTAAAAATGTCCCCCTCAGAAAGTCCCTGCTCACCAACCCCCCCAGTTGACAAATGAGACTGTCAGATGAAAAAGGAAAGTCGTATCTTTTGAGTCTTTGAAAGTTTTTTCAAACAAACTTGATGACTTATGAATCATGTTTTGAGTCACACCTTCTACTCACCATTCACGGCACCTGCACCGATGTCTTTGGTCTCGGCGTGAGCGTTCTTGCCATCCTCGCTGTCTTCACTGAAGAACCCAGAGCTCTCCTGAGAACTCTCCATGAATCCGGGTTTACGATCCCTCGTAACCTCCTCATGTTCCTCAAAGCCTATGGGAATATCCAGAACTGGCCCGTGCGAGCGGAGAGGATTGGGGAGGAGCGCTGGACCGGCACTCAGAATCTCAGCACACACAAGAACCAGGAATACTGAACCTAGATGAAAGAAAAATATTTAAATAGCTCACTTTATGGGCCTGGGCTGAGTGAATACACAAACAAACATGAAAGAACCAAACCAACTATTTAACAATCTACTTCACCACAATTGAAACAGTGACAGATGGTTTCAAGGGTGTATAGATCCATCAAAGACTGACTGGAGACATCTCGAGTCCTGGCCTCAATGGGCTTCAACCACAGATGGCTCTGTGTCATGGCGGCTTAGCATTGTCTCTTAACCCAGCCGGCCTTATCTTTCCTCGCCCTACCAGGTCACCACAGGATTAGCGTTGGTTTTAACACTGGGCAGACGAAAAAGGCGACAACTGGGCTGAAATCTGCAACTGCCCTTCTGCTGGAGCCAAGATGGAGTTTCAAAGCCAATTACACAGTTCTCTAAGTCTGACACGGCTTTAGTTTTTATTCATGGAGCTGTTTAATGAAATATATTCTCTAGCGAGGCTTGGTTTAATTAAGGAGACCAGCAGGCTGATGTCTCGGTGACTCTGGTATTATATTTAGCAAGTGTGTGATTGTGCGGTAATTAACAGGGTGGAAAAACAGGGCACTTCCTGCTCCAATTTATGAATCGATCAACTTTGCTTTCTGGAAACGTTCCAGTGGTCTTTAGAGACTCTGAAGACCCTGGATGGGCAGAGAACTTGAGCCATGCAATGCGGCGGAAAGCAAGCCAGAAGGCTGTTGGAGAGTATAATCCCAAATATCCAAATGACATTTACTAAGTAAACGTGGTCGATCACATTTACCAAGTGTTTGGCTTATAATCAGCACATTTACTAAGTATTATAAGCTAAACACTTGCTTTAGACCACTTTGGCCCTGTTTACACCTGGTATTTAAGATGCATTTTGGTCGATCACAAGTAGACGAGGGAGACACATACCTGTCTCTTTTGTCCACTTTTAACCACTTCTGTCCCGATTTCTTCAAGGGGAGGGTCTATGGGCAGGTAAATGGAATATGACCGGTAATAGGCGGGTAATTTCGATCTAATGGACAAAATGAGCTCATGCAATTTACATATGAATGTGACCGGAGACAACGGAAATACATAAAGGGCCTCATTCATTAAACTTTGTAAATATATGAGTAAATTTCAAGTAATTTGCGTGTGAAACGGACCTTCCCGAAAACTCTTCTCTGGATTCACAAATGCTTCGTACACATCCGATTTGATAGTTAAACGTGTGTATGTTAGTGAATTCCAATCATTCGTAAATATGGCGCACGTACACGATCATCCACAATTCGCATAATCCCCGCCCATGCATCACAACTACGTAAATTACGTGTCCAGGAACACTGTGGAATCTTCTGGACTCCCTTCTCAGGTTTGGCTCCAATATATTGCATAAATTCTAATTGGAGACTAATTGGCAAATAAATAACAATAAATATTCAATTAACGTGTGTCCACCAAAGCATTTTTAGCCAGCTAAAAAAAAGCTAGGCACTCTTCTAAAAACAGCCAGCTGGTGGCGTTGGAGAGCGCTTTGGAGATGCAGCGTTTTTCCAGCTGAGGTTGCTATGATGATACGGAATATGCCAGGCTTGTGATGTTCTCATTTTGAAGAATATTACTGAAGATAAAATTGCAGTAACCAGCAATATTAAATTCTCCATTATTGTTCATTTGTTGTACAAGTAGGATTCTGTTGGTCGGTGTAGTATTTGGCCTGCCCTTCCTCCACTGTGATTGGATGGCTGGGTAAAAATAGACTGTGACGAGTGTTGCATTTTACTCAAAGTTGAACAGTTTTCAACTCTTGCAACACAATAAAGAAATAAAAATGCAGTGTCATCAGTTTGCCTAAAAGCAAACTGTACCATTTACACATGGTAGGGAGCAGATGTACTTTCTTTCGTACCAACTAACATTTAGAAAAATATTAAAATTTTCATGAATCCAAAAATTTACGGCAGAGTGGCTTTACGAACGATTTAAACAAAAATTCTTTCTGCTCCTGTTACATGAATGAGGCCTAAAGAGAGAAGCAGCTTTCGTTTCTGCTCTGACAGCCACAAGACCAGCCGCATACCGTGAGTGTGTGCTAGAAATCAGGAATGGTGAGAGAACATTGTGCTTGGTACGTTTTTCATCTTCAAACCAAACTTTGGTCTCCAGCCAACAAAGTTTAAATCCCATCTGGCTAGCGCACTTCCTACAGTGTTTAAAGTCCCTGTAAAGTCAAAATTAAATATGTGTTCTGAGTTTGTCACACCACAGAAAAATGTGTTATTAACCACCCAGCCAAATTTGAATGATAAACAAATCTGCCAAGTAAATAAAATAGCTTATCAAAATCTTGAAAGAATGAGCAGCATTCTCTGCTCTCAAACGGTGGGGGCGTGTCCGCTGTCTGCACTGAAACCACGCCCACTCGCTGCCGTAAGCACTCAAGACAACACACATTGGTGGGCACATACTGCTCACGACGGCACCAGATGAAGGCTGGGGTGGAAGATAGTTGGTTCAGCCCCATTCTGCAGCGGATCATCAGTGAATCCTAGTCGTTGAAAGTTTGTAAAACTATCCGGTGTAAAGTCACTGAAGAGGAAGGTATCGGTGGTATCAGCTCTCCCATCAAGGTAGCTGTTCACAGAATGAATCCACCTCTTCTTGATATCATCGTTTTTGTTTTGTAACATATCGCATCCAGGTAATATGCATTTACGTGACGAAGGCATAACTAGCTAGCAAACTGTAGGCTAGCAAACAGATTATCAGCGCCGATATTAAGCATTTTTATGGTTATCGGTATCAGTCATTTTCAAAAACCGATTTGCCGATAAAATTATTTCATTTTGAAATGTGCTATTTGGCTCTGATGCAGCAGCGTCTGTCGGAACTCACTACTCTGTAGAGAGTAAATGATGACAGAAAGATTATTATTATTATTAATAATATTAATGTTATTATTAACAGTTCTCAGTTTGTCAGAGCCCTTGTTATTCTTACTTTTGACATTAATTTTCATTTTTACACCAGACATATCGGTTCAAAATATCAGTTATCGGTATCGGTAATCGGTATCGGCCCTGAAAAACACATATCGGTCCACCCATAGACCAAAACGCATCTTAATACCAGGTGTAAACAGGGCCTTTGTCCAAAAACAAATTACATTAATTCCATTCAACTCACAAAATCTGAAAATCCAGCGTCCTACTTGGAAAAGTGCAACAGAATGTCACATGAAGTTGTGCAACTCGGATCCTTAAACACCTGCAGATAAATGCTAATTTACAATCTGTTCGCTAGACAAACACTTTGCTGCCATGGGCACTTTCTCTTTCAAACTTTACATTCAAAATTTGCTGAAAACGCAATGATGCTCAATGCCATTGGTTCTTGAGTGTCACGTGACCTATCTTGACAAGTCCAAATAAGATTTCAGAGCTAAGATTATCAGTAAATAATGACTTAAATTTGTGTATGATCTTAAAACAAAAGTATCAAATGACTTCAAAAGACTCGTAAACACAATGCACAAGCCGTATGAACTACTTTCATTGAGCTTTTTTTAGAGCTTGACGGACCCTACATGGTCTCCTTTTGTGTTCTACATTAAAAAGAAAGCCATACTTGTGTTGAACAAAAAAAAGGAATAATTACAGAGTTACATTTTGGGGGTGATAGAACTAATGGATTTTCCTCCATCTTTCTATTATACTAAACATATACCAATCATTAAACCAGCCCAAAAGTGCAGTCGCATACACACAGGCACCTTATCTCTGTGGTGTATGTCCTTAGAAAGCGTCAATGTCTCACCCCAGTAGATCACATTAATTATGGTTGACGCAATCTTATTTTGCCTCAGTGGACTCCGGTTTCTGCAAGGCTACTTCTGACCTCGCTTGAACAACAGTGAATGAAAAATGTGAATTTGCTGACGGCTAAACCCAAGCACATCTATCTCTGAGGAAACGCTCCTTGGCCTTCTGCCCCAGAGATGCTCTCAAAGTTTGGACACGCGTTAGATGGTACATTAATCATAAAAGCTAATACCTCGTTTATCGCGGCTCTGCGGCAACAAACCCTGTCCGGGGTATTTACACTGGGGAGAGAGTTGGATAAACCAGATGAAACTCAAGAAGATAAAACATTTGTGCATAAACTTGAAGAGGAAGACAAGAGGAAATATCTTGCAAAGATGTGAAATATGTATCAGACACGTTCTTGAGAGTGTGGTTTCATAGCAGTCGCGACATGTCCAGCGCCCACCTGTTTCTGACTGATTTCAGATGTCTTAATATAGTAAGACCAAGACGCCACAATCCTTTGCCATCTGATACGTACAATAATCCATCACATAGCAGCTATTGTACTAAATATATGAGCAGTTCAGCCAGTGCCAGTGTCAGACTCTGTGAAAGAGGCGAGGAACCTGAACACAGAATAAGATGATTCATAAATCCTCAATCCCACCAAAGCTTGGCCCAATTTGGTGGATTTTAGCAACACACTGCAAATTCATACAGTTGCCAATTTATTTGTGGCCCCACGTCTTTCTAAAACCACTCTGTCCTTTTTCTTTTCTTCTCTTCTCGGATATGAAGCCACGTCTTAAGTCAAGACGGGCTGCACAGCGAGATAAATGCTGATGTCACCTGACCTGAATGGGTCTTTGGGCTGTGCCAGCTTGCATTGCAGCAGTGCCTGTGGGTGTAGGTGGCATCGAGCATTAGGAGTCAGATTTATAGTTGTCAGACTGGCAGCTGCAGGTCTGCGGTTGCTGTTACTGCTAAAGTGAGCATAAGTGGTATCATAGTACTGAATGACTACCATATTTGTATACCATGGTATTTAAATTGCTCTCCAAATGATACGAGTCCAATTAAAGATGATATATACATAATATAAACACGATACTGTTACTACAACCTAAATTAAATGGCAATACTGTACTTTGACGCCAAGGTACAATGACATGGTATAAGTTCAAAAAGCATTGTATTACCATGGTAAAAAAAACAGGGAAATAATTTGATACATACCATGGATTACTGAGGTATTTACATGGTACTCCAAAAACACAATGGCATAAACATGATCCTGTGACTATAACCTAAATTAAATGGCATTACAGCATTTTGACATATTCCATGACATGAAATGTTTACTATATGGCATACTAACTTATACCATGGTATAAGGCATTGCATTATAATAGTAATACAACAAAAATGTGTAATGCTTTGATAAATATCATGGTATTGGGTAATTACCATGGTATTTACATGATACTCCAAGGAACTGCAAAAAACACTATGGTAGCATGTTCAAAAACACCACAGTGTTAATGGCGACGAAATGCATATGACATTCAAAAGTATTTACATTGTAAATAAAAGATTATTGGAGTGTTTTACAAGAAGATACTATAGGGCTGTATATTGGCAAGGGCCTAACGATACGATACATGTCACAATACGGTATATTGTGATATGGTAATATTTCAGTCTTTCACATTTCAGTCTTTGTAATTGTGAAACTTAGTGAAAAATGTTTCAAAGTAATTCTAGGATTACTTTCCTACAATTAAGTACATGAAAGAATATCATTGTATATATACAGTAATACCATGGTATTTACTCCAATAAACTTCTCATAATACCAAGGTAATACAACAAAAAATACATGGTAATACCACAATAGTTTAGAAAAGGGAGAGGCAAGACTCACAAATGCACAATAAATCAGGACATGAACAAATGCCAGTTGAGTTCAGTGTCAAATGTGATGTCAAACAGGGACTTGGCTTAACCATGAATGTGCGCTGCCCATTAGACTAAACAAACCTGACCTGTCATTGTTGTGTCTGGTCATCGGTCTGTCTGGAGCGGCTTTTGACCAGCACAATCTGTCAGCCGTGGCCTCATGGGAATGACAAGCCATCACACACAGCATGCCAAAAACAATCAGCGTCCACAACAGCTGCAAAATGTTCTTTTCTCAGTTACATGATGAATCATGCTGAAAATCCTGACTGGACCTAAATACACCAGCTCTGTCTCTAGATAGGGAGGAAAAAGGGGCGTGTGCCGTAATCTGCACTGCCAGATCAATAACTGGAATATTTCAATGATTTGAGTGACTGGACTCTTAATACAAGATGCTGGAGAAGACAACAAGCACATCAACAAATCACAAATGATCATCTTAGAAAACAACAATGCCTTTTTTCCCTCTACTCATGGCGACAATGAAAAGTCTTAGTGATGATGCAAATTCTCAGACACAATAGTGAATAGCACTATAAATCAAACCTTGATTACTGTACCACATTTTCAGACGTTTATCAACGATTAAATGATTATCAGTAGGTTGATTTTTAAAAATATTGATATATTGAATAGATTAACAATAATTATTAATAATAAAACAAAAAAAAATATTTTTTAAATATAAAATTAAATACTTTACATATAACAAGCATTCATTAATTCCACACAAACGCAGGAAAAAAATATTTTACTTACCAAACATCAGGCACTGAAAAGACACGACTGGCATCTCTGCAGCTTTAAATGATCGCAGTGAGAAATAATCGCGTCAGTATTACAGCTCGTTCATATGTGCATCATATGTGACTTACTGACCTCAATGTGCGCGAGAAGAGACGCACTAACACAAATCACTCATCGGGACTAAAAGCAAACGGTCAGTTGATGGTCTCGCGCTTCATCTGCCTAGCTGTCTGGACAGGCGTGTGATGTATTGTGCAAAACAGCGGCGCGAATGCGAAGAAAACTAGACGGTAGTTTTGTCTGCTGCTCCTCTTGCAGTCAATGAATTTGCAGGGATATATTGAGTATTTTGGAGGGTTTGATTCCTGGCGCAGTGACTGCAGGCGACACGCTGCAGCGACGCAGGGTCCTAAACACCGCCGAACTTTTTTTTAAATTTTTTTTAGCGACGGTACGAAACTGGCCAGCGATGGAATCTTGACGTCGACCAATCAGAACGCTCTTATTATAATCATCGCTGTCGATGTTATATTGTGCCAGTTTCACATTGAAAAAAAGGGTACTTTCATCTCTTTTTTTTTCCAAAATTGCAAGTTTACCTCACAATTCTTACTTTATAGCACACGATTGCAAATTTATCTACATTTCTGAGGGGAATTGCGAGATTCTCGGAGTGGTGCCACGCTGGTTCCCTCGACAAAAACCCAATAAGTGGATTAATCGCAAAAAACATATATGATACTTGCACTTTTTGTCCATCAAGATAATTATCACAGATGAACATAACTTATTAATTTTGAAGCCTAAATGCAGTCACCAGAAATAAAAAGCTACAAGTCGCTCGACTTCAACGTCACCATCACTAAACTTCCAAAAACCCTTTAAATTATCTAACATTTTCCCAGAATGTTTGAGTTATACTATTTTATAAGAGCACAATTATGAGCATAATGAGACTGTAAAAGTAGAGTGTTTACCTTTTTGGTATGATGACGTTTAATCTCCTCGACCGCCTCTGTAGTCCTATTTCGCCACTTGTTAGCGATCGCCTTTTTCAAGATGGGTAACAGCTTTACAGAATAAAACATTAAAGTGTCTTGAGCTTGTGTTCACCATATACATTATTTCACAAAACCCCATTCAAAAAACCCATTAACTTCGGGGCGATTGAACCGGAAGTGCTAAAATGCTAACTCGCTTCCGCGTTTTGGCCTACAAAGTGATGTCATACTGCACCACTCTATTGCAAGAAATCAAGACAGAATTGCGAGATATAAAGAGTTGATATCTCACAATTCTGAGATTTCCATGAATTGTGAGATATAACCTCGGAATTGCAAGAAATCAAGTCAGAAATGCTCGCAATTGTGAGGAAAAAGTCTGAATCGCAAGAAATAAACTCAAAATTGCGAGAAAAAAAAAGTCAGAAACGTGAGAAGTCACAATTACCTTTTTCATTCCGCGGCAGAAATGAGCTTCCATACAAACAAAACCATTGTAGTTTAGTAAAGTGTACTTCAAAAATCGAAAAAATAAAAACACCAGTTATACTAGCGCGTTTTTATTTTTCTATATTTCCTGGCAGCAAGCAGAGATTACACTATCATAATAAACAAACGGTCCATACATACACAGCTCAAGTTTATTGTTCAAAGCAAACAGTACAAAAGTTTTATTTTTCTTCCATTTTTACAACATTCAAATAATTTTGACACCAGGGAAAATTCAAGATGTCACATGCAGCCAACAGGACCACATGAGCCAAGCAGATCGCTATAACCGTAATGACTACGGTAACAAGTTCATAAATGGACCAAAAACAATATTCAATCCATGTAATGGTTGGTTCAATAACCACATGACGGAATTATATACAAGTCCAAACTCCTTGCAAACAAATCCAGGACGATTGCCTAGAACTGCTGAACGATGAGCTTTTTCTTGGCGTCGTGGGAGAATTTGTTCGAGCGAAACAGTTCGCTGTCGTAAAACGCAGACAGGTTGTGGATGTTAATCTGTCGGGCCTGAAGACAAAAAAAAAGACCGTTACAATCAAATTCATGAATGACACATTACATGTTTGTAATTCAGTACTTAAGGCAACTTTTTTTAAGTTTAAACGCATCTATTAGTTACCTTGTCCACCAGGTCCTTCTCTGCAATCTCGATGTTGTCCTGTTGGGCTCCGTAACGGTTGCGCTGATATGAGACCTGCTCAGAAATCAGCTGCTTCAAGATGAAGAGCAACAGCTCGTTGTTGTCTCGCCTGAAGGCCAGATACCGTGCGAATGTCTGGAAATGCGATAAATGCGACTTCGGTTACCAACTTAACTAGACAAGAGTTTTCGGAAAGGCAAGACATGCAGAGCTACTACTAATGTTAAACTGATCCCGGCTCGGCAAGCTCACCTTCCGCATGCTCCTCATCACGCTGAACTTCTGTGTGTCAATGAAGCTTTCCAGCATGACACGGATGGCCATGTTCACGTCGTCCTCCAGCACGTAGTCCCGCAGGTGCATGCGGGCGTGTGCCTCGGCCATGCGGATCATGGACTCTATGTGACGCACGGTGATCGGGATACTTCCCGTAGCCTGTGAAACAACATGCATTATTACACTGAGAAGTACAGACATTTCAGTGGTAACTACGGCCAGATGGGACGCAATTTCAGTGCAGATTTTAGGGAAAACGATTGGCTGCGAATTGCAAAAAAAATTTTTTTTTAGGCATTTGCTATGCTTTAGCTTTTTACAATTTGGACAACATTTTGTGATTTTATATCAATATGGCTAAAAAATAAGGCAGAGGCTATTTACACTAACTCCACCCCCTGACATCTGGCTGGGTCAGACAAAATTACAGATGACGCTGGATTGTCAGAAGTAGCTAGTGTAGGGATAAGATGCGTGGCGGAGTTGATGCAAATCAAGTTCGAATCCGCCTTTTGCCAAACTCACTCTACTCCCTTTTCCCATCACATATCAGATCTGAAAGGCATTTATTTTCAATAAATATGAAGAAAATATTCAAAAAGTGGAAATAAAGTGTCTAACGTGTGTTTAATAATAAAGTAAATCGGTTAGGGTTAGGGAGGGCTTTATTGTCCCAATAAGAATAATTATATTTATTTTCATTTAATAATTGTAATAAATATAATAAATTTACATTATGTTATTATTGCATACCGTTTAATGTACAACAACACTGGTGCGCAACTAGTATCAACTACTATTTAAACTTATTGCAAAGAAAAGATATGCTATTTTCACTTAGTGTAAATAATCTATTGCTATTTTCACAGTGCAAATAGCCACGGTCATAAAAAAAAAACAAAATATATAAAAATTTGTGAAAAGAAATCACTAAATCGCAATATTTCACTATAAAATAAAAAAAAATCTTAAATTGCTCACGTTTAAGAACATAGTGCTGCGATTTACTCTGAAACATGCAGCGCATACATTTATATCATTAAAAATCCGATTTGACAGTTGCACTAAGCCATATTGCAATTTCGGTTTTATTTCGATTAATTGTGCCACCCTATCAAAACGTCTTAAAATAGTCTTCAACCTCAAAAGCAACTCACCATAGACTCTTTTCGAAGGTCGCTGTAAATTCGGGCCACCTTGTCCTGGTCCATCTGATTGAGTTTCGGTCGCACACGCTCTTTCGCATATATTATGTACTTCCTCAGCAGCTCCTGAGGGATGGGCGGGGCATCGGAGGTGTTTGGCAGCAACACTTCCTCTAGACCAGCCACGCCCCCTTCTTTGTTGCTTGGGTGATGTTTGATGTGGCTGCCCACCACAAAGCGAGCCAGCATCTCATCCTAAACACAGAGAATTATGGGTAATGCAATCAGCAAAAGTTTGAGCGAGTGTTTGTCGTCGCTTCTGACGTCAACGGACTCACCTGCACAGGGTCGATGGTGTCTCTTACGACGCACAGAACGTCAAATCGAGAAATGATGGGCTCCGTCAGGTCCACGTTTTCAGAGAACGTGAGAGACGGATCATAGCGCCCACCTTTTAAAAGAAAGGAAAGTTTCATAAGAAAAATGAATGCTGTTAGGAACACTGCTGCTACGTTTAGCCCAGCAGGAAGTAATTTAGAACCTGACTGAACTAGATTAACATGCAACTCAAAGAGCCGATGGCAAAATTGAAGTTATGACCCTCATTTAGACTTTCATTAAACAGTTCCGTCATAAGTCCCAGAACGCACCGATAGGATTGGCGGCAGCAATGACAGTGCAGCGAGCCTGCAGCGATGTGACGATCCCAGCTTTAGAAATAGAGATGCTCTGCTGCTCCATGGCCTCATGGATGCTGGTCCTGTCCTGATCGTTCATCTAAAGAGCACACTTACAAGTTCACTTGGGGATTCAACCAAAAAACATCGTAATATGGACTCAAAAATTGGTGGAAGTGTGCATTAAAAACATCTTTGTTCCCAACTCAAACTTCAACGCTATCGCACCTTATCAAACTCGTCAATGAGACAGACTCCTCGGTCCGCCAACACCAGAGCTCCCGCCTCCAGCGTCCACTCTCGACTCACGGGATGGCGTTGCACATAAGCCGTCAGACCCACGGCGGAAGCGCCCTGCCCTGTAGTGAAAACCGCCCGGCTCGCAATCTTCTCTACATACTTTAGGAACTGGGACTTGGCTGTGCCTGGATCTCCACACAGGAGAACGTTAATATCGCCACGCACCTTGTGCTTCCCGCCTGTTGAGAGACAAATTAATTACTTGTACGAAGCCGGTTTTCATCTGCTAGAAAATATAGCACCAGACATGTAAATGCAAGTTAAAAGTTGTGCATGAGATACCTGGATTCTTGGCTTCTCCGCCAAACAATGCAAGCGCCAGTCCGCGTTTAATGTCCTCGTGCCCATAGATGGACGGACCAATACTAGCAAAAATCTGTACAAGGAAAATTAAGCTTAGTCTGGAAAAAATTTCAGATGTGCACTAAAAGTTTGTACATCTCAAAACTGATGTGTGGCCATCACGCACCCGTTCTCCGATGCGCTCGTCTTTGGACAGAGCCATGATGGCTTTGATGTCTTCATCGGTGAGCGCTGCCACGGCCACACCCTCATCCTTACGAGCGATGTGATTGGCCAGGATTACGGTGGCGAAGACGGGGAAGCCGTTAGCCATGTTAAGAGAGCCGTCGTAGTTGTTGTGGTAGATTCCTGTGAGCTCCTGCGAAAAGAATACATTTTGGGAGGGTATATTTTATTTAAAATATATACTCAAGTATCATTTGCAATTTTATATAGTGAAAAATACATACATACATACATACATATTTAAAGGGGCATATTTTACTTGAACATTATTTGATATAGCTATAGTGATATAAATATCATAAGTTGTCATTGTTATAGTAGATTCCTGAGAACGGCGGCAAAAATAATGCATTTTTGGAGGGTATATTTTATTTAAAAATACACTGAAATATTATTTGAAATGTTAATAGTGTTATGATAAAAAAAAAAAACAGTTTTAATATAATTTATAGTCTTTAAAGCTGCAGTCCGTAGTTTTTCCTCTTTGTCGCCATGTCTGTTCGAAATCTGCAATTGCAGTTATTCGCGGAATTATCAACTTTACGTGAATTGTGCCTCGGCATGGCACAGCGAGGATGAATCCAATGTTTTGAGGATAATGTGCGGCTGTCGGTCACCGTGCCGGTGTGGATACTGTCATTCCGAATCACAGATTCTACTTTTTGAAAGTATGACCAGCATAAGAATTTTCACCGGAAAATGTCATCTGAACAAGTAGTTAACATCCACTTTTGTTCTGACCAGCTAAGGTAAAAAAAAAGCATTGCAATAAATCGCGATGATTAAATCTAACGATCGCTTATATGTCAAACCGTGCAAGTTATACTTTGTTTTCAAACTGTTAATGTTAACAACATCAGCGTTTTGAACCCCTTCAAAACACGGAGTTCACGCCACCTTTCAAAAGCCCTTTTTTACCCTTGTTTTCGCATGGGCCCGGTTGCAGTCTCTTTTTTTCTGTAGCCACTCCGAAAGTCCTAAGTCTTTTGCATTTTACAACGGATGAATCTCCAGTTGTCACTGGTGATTGTCATCTGAACCTTTTTATGGATCCGCCATTAAAATAAGTTTAATTATATCAAGTGCTGTGAGAAAAGGCTATAAATCTCCACCTCCAACATCCTCACATGCAATATAGCCTACTAGCCGGGACACCTTCTTTATATTTCCTGCGGAAATCCACCAGTACCACTGGAATTAAAAACATTATTAACATTATAAGTTTACCATTGTAAATCGAGCTAAGGTAAGCAGATAGTTTTGAACACTGGCTGGTTATGTACTTGCTCAAAAATTGATTTTGGATCATTTTTAACCCAAAAAAGTTACAGACTGCAGCTTTAATTTATATTTGAATACAAATCAAGTTGTTAAATGTCTTAAAAGGTTGAATATTGTTTAATGTTGTGCAGTTTTAATATAATTTATAAACTTTTGTTTATATTTTTAAGAGACAAATCACATTGTTAAATGTCTGAAAAGGTTTCAAGTCCAAATTTAACAGCGAACTTCACTCAAAGCTTCATCCTATGCCACAAATCTGTCATCTTTAGTGGCAGTGAAGGATTGTAGGAGTTCAGCTGGTTTATTAAAGAGGATTTATGAAATATTGCAGTCATCAGGGTTTGTCGACTCACAATCTCGTCTCCAGGTTTGCAGGTGTCCACTAAGTCGGCCAGCAGGATGGCGTCTTTGGAGCGAGGCAGGCGGCCCGCCGCGACTTTCCCAGGACTCTCCTGAATGGTGATTCGCTGGTAGTTCTGATACACGGTCTGTTAAAAGCAAGAGCGTTAGTTAACATCAGAAGAAAAAAGAAACAGCTGCATCCTGCTGCTATGGCAACAACTGGCAAAATTATGATTACTGCTGGGTCTCAACACATTTACATACAGAGAGAAGCAAGGATCTTAGGCAAAGATGATTTTATTTTTAATATATAATAGCTTACAGAATTCTTCTTATAGAATAATACAGAAAACTAAAGCCATATATAAAATAGAAAGTTGATTAATAACCAAACACTAAATTTGGATCAGGTGTAAAATATTTATAAATATATATAAATATGTAAAAATATATATAAATGCATGTGTATATTTATATATACATAATTATACACAGTACACACACCTATATTATGTACACAAGCTTTTATATTGGATGCGATTATCAATTTGACAGCACTAAATATATAGTAAAAATATATATATAATTTACATTTAAATTAGATTAGTAAAACATACATATATAAATGTTTTGACATTTAAGTAATTAAAAATGAGATTAATATAACATTTTTTAAAGTGTTGCCACATGGTGGTACTTGTATTGAATATATGCTGATTTTATTGTGTATTGCGGCATGATTTATTATTACAATTATGTCAGATTTATATTTGAATTTAATTGTGAAAATATTCTTAAGTGCCATTAAAATAAAAGCAACAATAAAAAAAATATTAATGCTCTTAAAAATAGGCTCCATTTTCTTTATGCATGAACAGTTTTTCTTCTGATTTTGAGGTGAAATATGACCTAGATATTTTTGTTTCGTGACATTCACCCAAATACATCTCTTCAGGTTATGATACACAGGGTGTCTATTTGAGCAATGTTGCCGAGCGACTTTCTCATTGAGAATGGGCAACAAATTTCTAACTGGATACTTTAGATCGGTCATGGGCCCTGTGTCTCACCTGGTTGGCCATTGACGGCAACACTGCTCAAAAAGTTGCCCCGTGTATCATCACCTTTTATCTCTACAGGAACTTGGCAGAGAATCATCCTCCTCACGCACCTGCTCCATGTTTATCTCGAACGGGCCAAGCGACTGACACTCCGGACAGGAGCCTGGCTTGACCTCCTGGTTCTGGGACTGGAAGAACGGACCCAAGATGAAGTTACACTTGTTACAGTTGTACTTCACCATACCGAGCTGCGGAAGAACTCCAGTGCAGCAGGTCACGACCCCGCTGGTGCGGATCAACTGGTTCAGATGAAGCTGCCTGGAAAAAATACATACGATATATAAAACTATGTCTGAAAGTAAGTGTACTACGACCATAAATGGAGTTGCTCGTACCGGAGCGATCGGAGTTCTTCCACCAGTGGCAGGTTGCCGATGCGGGCGTGGATTTCATGTGCGATTCGGTCGTATTTGGGGTACATGGCCAGCACAACCTCTTTCGCGGCTTCGTCAAAGATCTTCAGCATCTCCGCAGGAGCCTCCGGCAGAAAGTACGCCAGCACGTGCTCCCTGGACGCCAGCTCCTCATAGTTCACCAGCAAACTCTCCTTGTTTTCTGAAGAGATCACAAAGGATCAAACGTCTGGATTATACAATAGGGATTCCCCAGATGACCGTCCACCACCCACCTTTGCACATGTCGCTGATGCGCTCTTTGAAGACGTTGTGTCCGTGCTCGTCCACATGCGTGCGCAGGAAGTTCTTGAAGCGGTGGTAGATCTCCAGTCGCGGGGCGGCCATGGAGACCCACTCCCTAACCGTGTGGCCCTTCATGTCCTCTAGGTTCTCAATGCTTTCGATCATCTCTTCATCCTCGCCCTCCATCGCCACGCCATCGGCTGCCCTCTCCGCAAGAGCCCGCTGCCTCTTCGTGGGCCGTTTGTCATCCTCATCTTCACTGTCTGTACGTAACAATCAACTACAGTTAGACTATGGTTTAATGAAATTTTAAGGACTTGTATTAACTTATGGCTGCACAATTTCGAATCAACCTGCTCTGCGAAGCCGAAAACACTGCTCGCGTGTAAATGAGCACAGTGCCACGCTTCACTCGTGATTTGATATATCGCACTAAGCCATGCCAAAAGTTCAGTTTTATTTCAAATAACCGTGCAGCCATACATGGACTGTTATCTTCAGTAGTTTGCGGTAAAGTTAAGTACTATTTTGCAATGACTAAAACACCCACCGTAGAGGAGTCCGCGTCCGATGCGGCCCATGCCAATGTCCTGTTCTCTGTCCCGCTGTCTCATGGCCGCTTCTGCTTCCGCCCGAGCGCCAGGTGAGAGTTCACTGAGATCTTCATCCTCATCCAGACCCTCCGCTTCATAACGGTCCAGTTCCGGGATGGCGCGGTAGTCTCTGTGAAAATGACTCTCGTTAGCTACATTTACATTTATTCATTTAAAAGTTTGCTTTGAATAAAAGCATCTGATGTTTCCATGCAAAGTTAACAAATAATTGGGAGTATCACACAGAATATGGGTGTTTGTTCAAAAGAACAAAATCATCATTTCCTGGTAAACCGGCAGAAAGTGTCAATAATAAAAATGGAAGTTGCTGCAACCATTGAAGCCACTGTGGCTCTTTTTTGCTGTATAATAAATTACTTACAATTACTCACAGGAAAAAAAATTAATTACTCAGAGCTTGCAGGCAAAATGAAATAACAAATGCTGTTGCGTTATCTTATGTTCGGATGCCTGATGTTTGAGAACGGAATCACGTGAGACGGTTCTGGGAGATAATTATACCAATTCATTTTTTTAATGACAGACATTGGCTCAGGCATTTCAGAATGACTAAAATTGTGTACAATGAGATTTACTTTATTGTAGTTTATGCGCGCGTCTTTTTGGATGCAAAAATGATTCACCTCGAAGTTATGAGCATCTTGATCCAATGCATTTAATATCCCTAAATTAGCATAAAAATATTTACTATTTTTTAATGCCATGTCAGCAGCAAGGCTATCTTTATCAACTAAAAAAAACAAATGTTGGTACAAACAGCTATTGATAAAGTGGTCATTTAACTTTTTACACATTCAGATCACTGCATCGGCATATAAAATTCTTTTAAGCACAATTTTTATTGCTAGCCCATGAATTGCAATTTTTTATTATAATTTGGGATAAAACTTGACCTGGACATGTTTCCGACAAGTTGACACGAGGTTCCTCCCTAACAATCACCCTATTAATCTGCAAACCATCACAAAGACGCCCACCATCAGAAGCACATTCTCTCTCTCACCTCTCCATCCCATCTCCGATCAGCTCCTCTCCATCTCCGTCCTCCTCATTAGGAAGAGTGTCTCCCAGAATCCCCTCGGACTCGTCCTCAAACGGGGGCAGGTCTCTGCCGGGGCTGGAGGTCAGGTCACCCCGCCGAGAGCCGCGACTGGGGCTGGTGGCCATGTGAAACGACTCTGATGAATCCTGTTTTGAAGCAAAAACATGTCAATACGTCTCCAAGATGTCTTATAATAAGCACTTCATCTGGAAACATCTGCTGTATACAAACATCCAATAAATGTTTTTAAAAGTCAGTTTTACATACATTCTAGATCATTAACATCTAAAAGACATTTTCTATTTAACATCTGACAGGAAATGTCTCATAGATGCATTGCAGATGGCCAAACACTAAAAAATACGCCTTCCAGATATAAATACACACATCAAATAGACATCTCTGTGATTTAAGCATAATATCTGACAAATATAAAAATCGGTCCACTGGAATTTGATGTCAAAATGCACACATGTGCAACTAGATCAGGCTGATGTAATAATACTAAAACAATATCATTACTGCAGAAAAATAACTGTTAAACAAAGGATCTACTTTTACCCACGTGGGACCTTTAGACTGGTTTAACCCTTTACAAGACAATAGGCTTAAAATATTCAATTGAATATTTAACATGTGTCAGTTTAGGAACTTTTCAGTTAAGTTAAAAACAATTTTATTTTTTATTTGTATAATTTTGGTCGGCTTTTTAATGAATTAAATTATTTGACATAAGGTTATAACAAAAAATATATATATCATACACAATTCGAATTAAAATGACAAATTTTGTGGAAATGTACATGCATATTTGTTGTAGATTGTACATTATATTGAGTTTATTGTCATATCTAGGTCATTACATTACACCATCTACATACTAATATTTGCACGTGTTATACATCACGTTTGTAACACTTTGTAAAACACATAAACACATTTGAACTATGGTTTAAACGAACTATTTACATATACATTGAAGTTATGCTCAAAACACTCACCGCCATCTTCTCACGTCCGTCTTAAACAGCAGCTCGACTGCAGACTAGTTTTTCCCGGGAAGACTGATTTTTCGCGCGAAATGCTCCACGTGACCACAAAGCGCGCGAGAAACGTTATGTATATGAAGCGAGGAAGAGAGTCTGAGGACTGTGATTGGTCCGGTGGCAACAGCGTCACTCCGACCTTAACGGTCATTGGTTCGACGCGTGAAAAGGGCCGGAAATGTTAGGATTGTTAGAAAAAAACTAGACAAAGCACAGTGACAGTGAGGGTTTACATTTTGCTTCAAAATAAGCAGTCGGATCAACAGTCAGGGGGCATATAAGAGCCTCTGTGACTGAGATGGTTCTTTAGTCCACAGTTTATAATAATAATACTAGATTTTTACGTTTTCTAAAAAAACAAAATGTGAATGGTGTTTCTTTGTGGAAAGGATTTGTGATATTTCATTTAAATTTTTGAAAATTAATCACATTCTTAAGTATATTCTAGCATGAAGAAAGAATAACAAAGAATGAACATAAAACACTGATTCTTAGTATTGACAATATTTAATCTTTCACATTGTACTCTTTAGTTACATTATTTTACTAGTGTATAATTGGCCCCTAAAGTGCACAATGCCTGCACTTTTCAAGAACCTCTCAACATTATGTACAGAACTGGCACGGTCACAGCAAACGCAGCACAGGTCAGGACTGTATTGTATAAACTGGTTTTGTTGATGTGCGCCTCCAGTCTTTCCTCTGTCTGACCAAGGCCTTGAATGACTATCTCTGTATCACAAACAAAGAGCTGAGTGTCTCGGGTTTGAATAAATGGCTTCTCCGAGGGACGAGACTGTAGGGTCGTTTTCACAGATTGCAGCTCCTTCCCGACCTTCCCGACATTCTCCTCCAACTGCTCCAGCTGTGGTTTGAGGCTTTCAATGAGCCCTTGGGCTCTTTGGCTGTGTTGGAGGATCTCTCGAATGGTTTCTTCTGAGGCACTGGATGCAGAAGTTGGGACAACGGCAGCCGCTGGCGGGACAAACGCTGGCTTGACTGTTTTTGCGTCTGCTACGCCGCCTTTCACAGTCACCCTGAGTGAATCGATGAGGTTGCCGAGTTCATCTTGTTGCATTTTGTGCATGCTGGCCTGGACCTTAATCGCTTCCTGAAGACTCACCGGTCCCTTCTGGGCCTCCAGTAACAAGCTCTTCAGTTCCTGCAAACGTACCCGGTTTATGTAAGTGGAGCCCATCACCCCAATGACAGTGCCCAACACTGAACCAATAATGGACCAGTTTTTCGTACGTTCGGCCCTGGTCCTTTCTTTCTCGTGGCTTGCTCGCACTGCAGCAGAGAAGAGCGCAAACTTCTCTCGCTCACCTTCTTCTGCGTTCTCATAGGCCGTTCTCAAGCGCCGCTCTTCCTGTAAATGATGAAAACGTTAAAGGGAAGGTTCGATGGTGCAATCGATCTACGTACAGTTGTGATCAGAATTATTGCCCCCCTTGGTAAATATGATCAAAGATGGCTGTAAAAATAAATCTGTATTGTTTATCCTTTCATTCCCATTCATTTTAAACATTTTTAGCACACCAGAGTGACTAGATGAAATTGTCCGGCTCTGACTTCTTGTTTCACATGAGTTTAAATATATGGAAACACAAAGGCCAAATTCCCTTAATCATCACCACAATGAGTAAAACCACAGAATATAGTTCTGATGTGCAGCAAAAGATTATTGAGCTTCACAAAATAGAAAGTGGCTGTAAGAAAATAGCTAAAGCATTGAAAATTCCCATTTCCACCATCAGGGCAATGATTAAGAAGTTCCAGTCAACTAAAGACGTTACGAATCTGCATGTCTATATCATCCTAATGCACGGTGAGGAGGAGAGTTTGAGTGGACAAAGACAAGGATCACAGATGGAGAATTGCAGATTAGTTGAGTCTTGGGGTCAGAAAGCCTAAAAAAAATATCAAACAGTACCTACATCACCACAAGTTGTTTGGGAAGGTTTCAAGTAAAATCTTCTTCGCTCATACAGAAACAAACTCCAGCATATTCAGTTGTCAGGCTGATCTTCAAAAGGGACCTGGTTGTGTGGTCAGATGAAACTAAAAAAATAAGTTTAATGTTGTGGGCCTATTTTTTTGCTGGAGGTCCTGGACATCTTCTTCAGATACATGGTATCATGGATTCTAGCAAACACCAACAGATAAAAAATCGAAACCTGACAGCCTCTGCTAGAAATCTTATAATGGGCCGTGGTTGGATCTTCCATTCAAAACAAACATGAAAATCAACACAAAAATGTGTCACTCAGCACAAAATGTCCCAGTCCCCTGACCTGAACCCTAAAGAAAATGAGTAGACTGAACTGAAGAGAAGAAGCACCAACATGGATCTGGGAATCTGAAGGATCTGGAGAGATTCTGTATGGAGGAATGGTCTCTGATCTCTTGTCAGGTGTTCTCCAAACTCATCAGGCATTATAGGAGAAGACTCAGAGCTGTTGTCTTGACAAAAGGAGGTTAAAAAAAGTATTGAGGGTGCCAATAATTATGTCCAAGAAAAACATTTATTTCATAAAGCGATTTTCCCCACATTTTCAATTCTTTTACTTCAATGACAGGTTAGACTTTTGTGAATTTTTGGCATAAAAGGATGAACAATGCAGATTTATTCATATTTACCAAGGGGGCCAATAATTCTGACCACAACTGTACATTACTAGGTCTACCTCACCTGCAGTAACTTGTGTTCCAGTGTGGCTAACTCTAAGTAATGTGCCTCTTCACGTGACACGCGGTCCAAACGGTCCCTCACTTCCTTCAGCCGAACTTGTAGAGCCTCAAGGCTAGTGTGAGCTTCCTTGACGATTCCCCTGGCAACCATGAAGGCTTTTTCGGCCTAATAGCAATACATAATTCACATTATATTGACATATGAATGAATCCAAGAGTGCATATTTTTTGGGTCATTTGTCAAACGTTACCTCTGTGACGTTGGACTGAGCATCTCGGACTTCATTAAGCCCGACAAACTCTTCATAGCGCTCCCACCAGTAGTTGACGGTCACTGTTGTGGTTTTCACCAAATTTCGGCCCCACTGTTTCCCCAGCTCTCCAGCATACGTTAACACAGATGCTGTGCGCTCTTTAACGGACGTAATTTTATTCGGCTCATCTTTCGGGCTTTGTTGCTGGGTGCAATAAGTTCTGTGGAGGTTCCACTGGACCGGGACAGACAGCTGCTGTCGGTAGAGACATGTGGAGACATAGCTGCTCGGAAATACAGTTTTCCCTCTGAACCTCATTGAAGCCACACGTCAAATATAGAACCTGCAAGCATTGTAAAATGAATACATGGACTTCATGAGATGATCCACAAGGTGGAATCAGTGATCCTTTAAAGTAGGGTTCCTCAAACTCTGTCCTGGAGGGCCACTGTCCTGCAGAGTTTAGCTCTAACCTGATCAAACACACCTGAGGAAGCTAATAAAGGTATTCAGCATCACTAGAAAAATCACAGGTAGGTAGGTTAGATCAGGGTTGGAGCTAAACTCTGCAGGACAGTGGCCCTCCAGGACTGAGTTTGAGGAACCCTGCTTTAAAGGGATAGTTCACCCAAAAATGTAGAAAATTATCCAATAATTTACTCATCCTCAAGCAATCCTAGGTGTATATGACATTCTTCTTTCAATCAATGGGTTTGTGTAAGAAAAATATCCATATTTAAAACTTTATAAAGTCAAATATCTAGCCTCCGCCAGACCGCCTTCCGTTTTAAACTTAAACGCGCCAATGACGTCAGACGTAGCGTAAGCATTTTGAACTGCGAGAGGCGCTACACTTTCTGCGTAAGTTTAATACGGAAGGCAGTCCGCCGGAAGCTAGATATTTTACTTTATAACGTGTTAAATATGGATATTTTTCTTGCAAAAACACATGTATTCGCTTCAGAAGGCCTTTATTAACCCCCCCGGAGCCGTGTGGATGCACTTTTTTAGGCAGTCATTTACTGCCATTATAAAGCTTGGATTTTTTTATATAACTCCGATTGTATTCGTCTGAAATAAGAAAGTCATATGCATCTAGGATGGCTTGAGGGTGAGTAAACCATGGGCTAATTTTTTTAATTTTGGGGTGAACTATCCCTTTAAACTAATAATGTTTTCTAGCTCAAAAATTGACTTTATTTGCTACAAGAATGGATAAAACAAAAACATGTATAGGGAGCAAATACATAATATAGACAGGTTATAATGATAAAATACCAATGATAAATATATGCTATAGTTTATATAAAAAAAATTCTAAGTCCTAAGGTCAGTAACACAACATATAAATAAAGTCTGTGTTGTTAATTCAAAAGTTAATTACACAGCAAAAAAATATGTCCAATATAGCTATGACGCTGTTATATTTACATACATACAGTACATTTACTTACATTTAAACTGATTATCGAGCGGATGAATGAATAGACTAATGTCGGTAAATAATGTTTACAGTTTTCATTTCAGGATATAAACCAACAAAACGCACCAGCGATTCTCCGTTTCGTCGCGTTGCTCGGGTTCCTATCTTCTCATGTTTACAGTAGACTGTATAGTATATAAAATATCTGTCAAATTTCCTAAAATGTCATCTTGCTACATGAGCGCATTTCTTTCAGGCAGTCGCTGGTAAACTTTTGAACTGATTCATTTGTTGATGATCCAGTTGAACCGATTCTCAAAGCATTTGTAAGTCACTCGGTTTCACTAACCAATCATTTAAAACTAATTCGTTTTAATATTTATTATAGGAATTTCGTTTGGGAGGCTGACATGTTGGGATCATAAACAACGCAACAATCGAATGTTCTGGGAACACTGCGACTCAAACGAATCGAATCAGTTCAGTTAGAGGAATCATTCGAACGAACCGATTCGCCAAATTTAATCAGATTCTCCTCTCCATCAGGCACACGACGGGCGCACTACATCCGGGTAACAGTTGAGGTCCTGACAGCGCGGAAAAACGCATTAGCTAAATAATCTGAGCAACATGTCTGGAAGAGAAGGTAAGATTAATTATAATAAAAATGCTAAACATGATTGTCTAAAACGTTGTAGGCAATAAAAACACTATTTTACGATCATCCCAGGTCTTTACAGATTGTAAACATGTCGATTTTTCTTTATCTTCTTTTTTATACACGATGATATCTGCTTTACCCTGCAAACAATGCTTTTCTTACTATTTTTGTCTTGTTTCCTGTCCAAATATCTAAATATTCTTAAATCAAGATGCTTTTAATAGACAAGTAAAAATACACATTTATTCTTGTTTTCTGAAAAAAAGAAAAAAATCAAAATGAAGTGGGTTTTTGCTTAAAACAAGCAAAATTATCTGCCAATGCGGTAATGCAAATAAGTATAGACAATAATAAATATCTCATGTCATTTTACTTATCTAGTAAATGCATTTTGGTTTAAGAATCTTTAGATATTTGGAAAATAGTAAGAAAAGTATTTTCTGCAGTGTAGCTGTATTAAGATATTTCACTGCATTTTAATGAATCCTTTCTTTTATTGTTATTAGGGGTGTAATGATACACTCGTGTCACGATCTAATATAAATCGCGATACTGAACTCACGATACGATATGTATCGCGATATTTTAAGTATTTTTATTTTTTGTTATTATTAAAATATAATTATTTTATTAGGACCCACAAATATTTCCCCATTGGATTATTATACATTATAGTCAAACTCATGCTTTACTCGCACTTTCAATCCAGGCAGCATTCTCTCCCGGTGCTCGCTATGTCCCATCTCTCCTGCCATTAATGCACTATAACATATAAGAATAATCATACTATTAAAACTGTGATCTGGTGATTTAAAAGATGTTTGTGCTTTGACTTTGAGGAGTACCGTTTCAGCAGCGTGTGCTCTTTAGATGATCAATGCAATCAATCACATTTCTAATCTCAAGAAAGCGTCTCAAAATGACCACTCGCACTGTAAATGTTTAGCTCATCTAAGAATTTTAATTCTGCATTTGTGCACTCTCATGTTGTTTTCGCACGTCACGCAATCATTTGAACGTCCGTGTTTACTACAGTGTGCGTTGTGGTAAATCTGTTCATCATATAAAGCCATTGTGTCTCTTCAGAAGACTTGGATTTGGATTAGACACTCGATTCGTTATTTTTACGATATTTTTTGGATCTTTTAAGTTTGAGAGGAATGGATTTTAAATGAAGGGGCAGAAATCTCTCAGGTTTCATAAAGAATATATTCATTGGTGTGTTTGGAAGTTAAACGAAACGACATGAGGGCGAGTACATGATGACAGAGTTTACATTGGGTGAATTATACCTTATAAATACAGCAAGTTGAGCCTTGGATAAAACAACTATATCGCAAATCATATTGTTTACATCAACGATATATATCGTTGCATTTTTATATCGTGATATATCGTTACACCCCTAATTGTTATACTAAAAAAAAAACTATTTATATTTCTTATTACAATGTATATTTATATTTATTATTAAAAAGAAAAATAATAATAATTTCTGATGGTATCAAATACCTAAATGATTTATTCTTTATGCAGGAGGTAAAAAGAAACCCCTCAAGGCTCCCAAGAAGCAGTCGAAGGATGTGGATGATGTAAGTACAGTCAGGTTACGGTTGAAGTGTTTATACATAAACACTGGTTTGTGGACAGATAAGCTGTTTTTAGAGTAAAGTAATGACTACAGAACAAATTTTGAAATAATGGTTTGTACATTTTCACGACCTGTTGAATTGCACGCACTCATCCCAATTTTTTTTTTTACAAAATACAGGAGGACGTGGCTTACAAACAGAAACAGAAAGAGGAACAGAAAGCACTGGAACAATTGAAAGCCAAGGCTGCTGGAAAAGGGCCTTTAAGTAAGAGACACACTGTCAATGCATTTTTATTGTTCTGAGTTCATTAATATAATGTAGAAAACCTTTCTATAAAGATTCCTTTTGTCAACAAAGTTTCTCCTTTGATTTCTTTCCACAGCTGGAGGTGGAATCAAGAAGTCCGGGAAGAAATGAATGTGATTTAGTGTATATTTGCTTGCTGTTCAAACCATCAACTTATGATTTGGGTCCACAATGGCAATGTCAAATGATTTTTTTTTAGTTACTTTATATTTCTCATGTAAAGAAAACGTTAAGGAAATAAAGTTTGTGATGACTGTAAATTTAAATTTCAGATTTTAATGTCTTTGATTTTTGAAACGTATTCAAAGTTCACAAATCAACTGTACAATGTCCAAACATTTCAAGTTTAAAATCTCATGTAAACAACTCAGTCGCTGAAGTGTTTGTACAAGCGTATCCATCTTTATATTCCACTCTCCAGTCACACTTTTCATATCTCCAAATGTTCCATCCTCTTTGTTTATCCTGGTTTAGCTAATGTGCGCATGTTTACGTTTAAGCTGCTTACGTTTAGTCTTCAGTTCCACCTCCACTGGATAGTGGTCACTCACTTTCAGTGCCTGTGAAGACATTAAATCTGTTTTAGTAACATACTGAACCAGTCCTTAAAAAATAATAAATACATTTCTGTAAGTCAAATGTACAGTAATAACTCATGTCTTTATGGTAAGTGTGATTAAGTTTTCTGGAATTGCGTAATTATGATCCTTTAATATTTTAAATTCCTGATGGAACATGACTGTGGTGTCATTACAAAGCATAAGTTTAGACTTAGAATTGTTTTAGACTCTACTTTTCACACAAAGCCATTGCTTTAAAAATGTAATTTAGATATTGCAGCATTTGAATGTTTAAATTCCTGTTACGGCAATTAATATACAGATAGCTGTGACTACCCAGAAAACACAAACGTTCTCGTTTGGTTCCCGTTTGGTTATTTTTTGGGGGGGGAACCAAATTAAAACGTTCTATATTGGGGGTTTTTATAACCTAAACGGTTATAAAGATTTAACTTTTATAACTATGTAAACTAATTAAACCATTGCAAATGATACCAAGGCTACAGCGACTATTCTAATGCTGAAATGTGATTTATTCATAAATATAAACTGTATTTTGATAAATATATTTTTAATAAATTAGTTTAGTCAAAACGCATTATAATTTTAAGATGGCTAAAATATTAAGCCAAGGTTAAGTGTAGTGTGAAAAGAATACGCGGGTTTGTTTGTATATTTCTTTACTGCGCGCCTCTGATCTGCTCGCGCTTCTCCAGCACGCGCTTTCATAGAAAGGCGCGCGAACTCGCGTAATTTAAAAATTAACGGTCATTTTGTTTTAACTCACTGACTCAATAGTTTATCGGTGTTTATTAAATAATAAGTTATTCAAAGTAATAAATATACGAGTGTTAATAGTATGATTTCAGAGAGATTCAATATCTTGAGAAGTTTTCCCATAGCTACGCAATACAAGAGTACTCTCGAAAGGGAACATGATGTTAACCAAATAAGTTTTTTGGTTTTACTGACCAAAAGAGAGAAGTAGACGTTCCACTAATTCAGTGGCAAGAAATTAATGTATAATTTTATCCCAGTTAATTTTTTTAATGTCTATGAATAAAATTCACATATTAAAACCCCGTACGTTGTTATTTGGCGCTTAAGAAACGTAAAATATGGTTGTGGTACAGTGTCAGTCTTACATATTAATGCACAAATTAGGCTAAATTTAATCCTCCATATGAATATGTGCTCGGATTATTTCTACTGATTAAAATAATTAATTAAACAAGGCATGGTTTGTAGTACTGATTATTGAGGCCCATTCATCCGTCTTCCGCCGTTTACCATAATATGAGATGATTACTAATGTAAAAAACGGTAAATGATATCGGAGTAAAGACAAGAGGATAGGGGGTTAACGTTCCGGTTCCAACGTTCTCCAAACCAACAGAATTAACGTTCTATTTACAGAAAGAAAACGTTCCTGGCTAACCAACTGAGGACGTTAGGATGTCTGGGAACCTTGTTATATTGAATATTTTCAATATCGTTCATGTTTGATAGGCATAGGCAAGTCATTTATTTAAAAAGAATTTAGAAATTATGGCTAAAGTTTATTTTGTTGAGGTAATAGCCTACAACAGACAAAATTATTACCGAATGAATCTCGAAATGGGACATGATCTTTGTAAACAAACATTGCATTTTAGCTCCGATTACTTATATCTCATGTTAAAGTAGCCCTCTTAATATGCCTTCTTCCAAAAATGAGTCCATTTCGTTTCCCTCGGTAAATAATCCAAATTTGCCTCATGAATTCCACAGCGAAATTCGGCAAAAATCGGCCAAGATCGGCAAAACGTAATCGCGGATACCCGGGTGATGACGAAGCACGAACCAATGGAAGCTGATGATCTTAGCATTACGTAGATCTTGCCTCTAAACCAATCAGAGCATGCGCACAAACACGGAGAGCGGAGGAAAATGGAGAAGACTAGTGATTTAAGTGACTTTGAACGTGGGATGGTTGTTGGTTCCAGACGGGCCGGTCAAAGTGTTTCAGAAACTGCCGATCTACTGGGATTTTCACGCACAAACATTTCTAGGGTTTACAGAGAATGGTCCGAAAAAGAGAAAATATCCAGTGAGCGGCAGTTCTGTGGGAGAAAATGCCTTGTTAACTCCAAAGGTCAGAGGAGAATGGCCAGACTGGTTCAAGCTGATAGAAACGCAACAGCCACGCAAATAACCACACGTTACAACCAAGGTGCGCATAAGAACATCTCTGAACGGACAACACGGCGAGCTTTGAAGCAGATGGGCTACAGTAAACAGTTCGCCCGGGCTCAGCAAAATAGTGCAATAAAAGATGAGGGAAACGTTGCCTCTGAGGGGAAAACATTCTCCCAGGAGTCTCAGTTTCTGCAGCAACTTTCAGATGGTAGGGTCAGAATGAATCAATTCTACATTTATCTATTAAACATGTTGTGGACAGATACGCTGCGTCAAATAATGCCTACAGAACCAGTCAAAGTTTGATTGTTCAAATGGTTTGTACATTCTAATGACTTGTTGAATTGCACACACCCTTCCTTGTTTTATTTACAAACTACAGAAGGACATAGCTTTCAAACAGAAACTGAAAGCAATGGAACAAATGAAAGCCAAGGCTGCTCAGAAGGACCTTCAAGTAAGAGACACGTAAAGCCATTCTTTAATCTGTCATTTAAATGCTGGTTTTCCCCCATGAGTTTATTCATACAATGTAGAAAATCTTTCTATAAAGCTTTTAAGTGGTTCCTTTAATCAACAAATATTTCTCCTTTGTTCTCTTTCCATAGCTTGAGGTCAAATCAAGAAGTCCATGAAGAGAAAACATGAATGTGTTTTTGTGTATTGTTCAAACCACCAACCAAGCCAAAGTGTCTTGATCGCCCCCAGGTGGTTGATCCCAGTATAGCTCATTAAACCCCGCCCCCTCTACGTACTCCAATGGGACAAAGACAAACAAATGAAATTACACTTAAAAATAATTTTTTTCCCCAAAGATGGCTTCTGTCATTTTAGGTAGTTTTAATCCTGCTGGTGTAAGTTAAAGTGTTCGTTTTTTCTAAAATAAGGTTTTAGTTAGTTATTTGATGCTATAAAAACGGGGATGTGACGTCATTATTGACAGATGTGATGGACAGCTTCTCTGAGCAAATTTTTAGGAAGGAGATTGGAGCTTTAGCTTTAATTTCTACATTTCTATAACTGTTTATTTCACACCGACATAATGACTTGTTCTGCAATAAACTGTACTAACAGATACTGAGGGAGTGTGGGCGGATTTTGATATCGTGGCTCTACTTCCTGCTCTGTACCGGCAGACTCAGGTCCTGAGGTCACACTACAGGTCCCAAATCAGTGCAAGATGTCAGCGTCATTTTCGGACATTGGCAGCTTCACTTTTCTACAACGGAAGATGGTGAAGGGGCGTCGTCCAACTTTAGTCTATGCCACCAACTTATGATTTGAGTGCACAATGGCAACGTCAAATGATTTTTAAAGTCACTTTATATTTCTCTTGTAAATAAAACATTAAAGGAATAAAGTTTGTATAAATTAATTTCAATTTCATTTGTTTAATGTCTTTGATTGTGAAACATATTCATATGACATTCAAAGCTCATGAAAAAAAACAGTACAATATCCAAACATTTCAAGTTTAAATTCTCATGTAAACAACTCAATCCCTGAAGTATTTGAACAAGCTTATCCACCCAAAATGGATCTCCAGTCACACTTTTCATGTCTTCAAATGTTCCATCTCTTTGTTTAGCCTAAACAAAACAAGTGTTGTGTTATTGTTTCAGTCGTTTCGTAATGTAGTTTTAGTCATTTTGCTGCTGTTCGTGTGTCTTACGTTTACGTTTACGTTTAAGCTGCTTACGTTTAGTCTTCAGTTCCACCTCCACTGGATAGTGGTCACTCACTTTCAGTGCCTGTGAAGACATTAAATCTGTTTTAGTAACATACTGAACCAGTCCTTAAAAAATAGTAAGTTAAATGTACAGTAATAACTAATGTCTTTATGGTAAGTGTGATTAAATAAGCTGTGGTGTAAGTTGTTTACATCCTCTTCTTTCAGTTTGAAGGCCTTGTGGAAGTTGAATGGTTTCGCAGACTTTGGAACAACAGCGTTCACCATATCATCTCCATATACCACAATCCTGTGCATGAACATGTACTATTAATAACAATGAGATCATAATTTATGTTTTTTGTACAGTGTAATTATTTACCGGTCATAAGTGTTGTCGTTGCGTGGGCTGGCTGTGGTGTCCTCGTCATCCTTGATCAGCCAATGGAAGTTTTTGTCATTGCGGATGCGGATTTTTTTCATGTCTTTATCAGACACATAACTACCATCTGCATTGAAGTCCCCCAAAATCATGATGTTCTGTATAGATGAGGATTACAAACTTTGTATTATATTGTAACCATTTTATAAAAACAACAATGCACGGCTTCTAGTGTCTCATTGCTTAAAATATAGTATATTGAGTCTAATAAAGATATAATAGGTGTGCATTATGTTTTACATCAGTCTTCCATTTCTTCTTGACATCCTGAAACACGTCGTACAGTTCATCAATTTCCTTCACTGAATCCTCAGGCTTTGTGTGGACGGGCATCAGCACCAAATCTTCCAATTCTGCCGAGATACGAGCACAGTTAATAAAAATGACAATACACACATACTCTGTCAAAGTCCGACCCAGAGATTAATGCAATACAGCCAGTGACAGTTCAGTTTCTAAACTGCATAAATTCGGGAATTACACAATACAAGGATTAGGAAAAATTGATTTCTTAGCCTGAATTTGTAGTCGGGGCGAGGGCTAGTGAAAATATGCTGCGTTGTGCTCTATTGAGCCAAAATCATGAGGTTTTGGATCTTGTACTTTACCTGTGTTATGACATTTGAATCGCAGGACATATGGTTCTCTGGCGAAAGCATCTTTATCACCAGGCTGGTCATCTTTGTATTGGTAAGACCCAACCAAATCCACCAGGTCGTCCCTTTATATTTAAAACAAACCATGTAGTTCAGTAAAAAAAAAAAGGCTCGTTCACACACAAGTTCTGAAAAGCACTTTCGTTCTGAAAGTGTTTCCAATGATATTGTTTCTCTGCATTGTTAATGTTATAGTTGGTGTGTGAACACTGCTATTCTATTTATCGTTATAGTTATTGTCCTTAGTGTGAACAGGCCTTCAAGGCCCCGATATACTTAAAGCGAAATTGAAGAACAAACTGAACGAACAAAATCAGGCCAAAACACACTTAATTTGAAGTTTGTAACAGCTTTCCAAAGCAAACTTTTCAGAAAAGCAACGGTTGGTAAACACCTTTGTACTACCATTGGTTTGTGGCGATGATGTAATAGGTAAGTGTGCGCGGAGGCTCCGCCTTCTTTCACATGGAAATCTTTTCCGGTTAATTTCTCCTTGTACTTAAAGTTTTGGAAAGATGTTTTGTCAGCTGAACAATTGGCTTGCTGTTAAACAACAGTACAATCCATTGACACGCTGTAATTATATCCCTCACAGCCTCAATATGGCGGAATGGCGCTACCTTGTCTGCAACTTTCTAATGTATGATAGATAAACACAATTGGACATTTGAATACATTTACAGCCACGATTTACCTGTCAGTGTTTTGAATTCAAAAACCTGGCCCCGCCCCCTCGGCAGGTATTTGCATAGTCTTAAAGGCACAGCAAAAACAAAAAGAAACAGGCTGTTTAATTCTAAAGATCAGACAGATGGTGATAAAAATGACATGTAAATGTTTAGTCTGTCGAGGTCAAACGTCCTCGGGTGAAAACATGAACACACTTTTTTATAGTAGAAAATGAAGTTGTACTTCTGATGAAACGAGACACACTGTTTTCATGTTTAATATGGTAAAGCTGCTTGATTTTAAGCAATCTATTGTATAAAGTGCTATAATAAATGTGACGAATTGCAGAGCTCGTGCAAATGTATAGTTGCTATGATCAGATGTTTGTGCTGTTTTAAATAAAAGCTTGCGTTTCAATTTTGTGTTTATTTTGTTATTGAGAGGAAAGTGTGGAGCACATATTTATATATTAATCTAACCATCGCTCTCAGAAGTGTGGGCGGCGTCGGATGTTCGCTAACAGTATATCGCTGGTCATGTATTTCGAACTTCATTTTACCCCTGAGCGAAGAACAAAAAAGAACTTCACCGTGAATATATCAGGGCCTTTAGTCTTTAAAGGTATGCAGGATTGAACTAGTGGTTGAAATGGGTACTGCAATCCAAATACAAAAAAATTGGAGAGCATTGTTTCCCCCGCCCCCTCCACCTCCTCAGACTCGATGCTCACGCAGGTTGCCAGCTTGAGGACACGCAACAGGAGCGAGCACAATTGACAATGAAAGCCACACTGTAAGTTGATGAGTTGATTTATCCATATTTTTATATGCAGATTTTTGATGGATGCCGAGGCTTTTTAGATCAGGTAGAATCTGCGATCTCTGATCTCTGTTTGTTAGCTGGCTTCCATGGCTGCAATACGCTGGTGTTTTCCGCCAACTGGCAACCTGTGGTGTCGAAATACTATTGGGTAAACTGGCGGCGTGCGGTATCACACAGACCAAAACAAAAACAGACATTCCGACACGCACATTTCAAAGTACAATAGCTGGCTGTAGCATTGTTTTTCTGAGAAACAAGTAAGGGAATGTAGCATGTTTCCTACATATCTGCAAGCATATTATAGTGTTTTTATGCTTTAGTAAAGTGAAAAACATACATTCAGCACCTTTAAATATTTAAAATCTTCATTTTTATTTCTGAGGTCCACTTCTGTTAGCTCATTGTAGTTTATAAATTCTTTCTGTCATTTTTATCACCATCTGTCTGATCTTTAGAATTAAACAGCCAGTTTTTTTTTTTGCTGTGCCTTTAAGACTATATGTAAACGCGTGCCGCCTCTCACCGTGAGTGGGCGGGGCCACGTTTTTGAATTCAAAACAAGCGCCACTGACAGGTAAATAGTGACGGTAAATGTGTTCAAATGTCCAGTTGTGTTTATCTAATATACATCAGAAAGTTGCAGACAAGGTAGCGCCATTCCGCCATATTTAATTTTTGACAGGAATGAAAACGAGGCTGTGGGGGATATAATTACAGCGTGTCAATGGATTGTACTGTTGTTTAACAGCATGCCGATTGTACAGCTGACGAAACATCTTTCCAAAACATCCAGTAGACATAAACAAAATGGAAGCGTTTTGAGTGGTGAAAAAATCATGTGATCTAGGACCTTTATAGGCTAGTGCGTGTCACACAGACAGCTAACAATTTTTGGTTCAAAAAACGTTATGGAAATGTTAGTTTCTGGTTATAAAAATAAAACCTCCAAATAACCAATAGGAATCGTTTTATATAGATTCCTTTTAGGTTCCTTGCAATGTTTTGGTTACAAATAGAACTTCTCTTAAAGAACCTTCCAAGAAACTAGAATCAGACGGAAACTTTAGGGGAACGTTATGTGTTTCTTAAAGGGTTAGTTCACCCAAAAATGAAAATTAGCCCATGATTTACCCTCAAGTCATCCTAGGTGTATATGACTTTATTCTTTCAGACGAATACAAACAGAGTTATATTAAAAATGTTCTGGCTCTTCCAAGCTTTATAATGGCAGTGACTTGTTGGGTAATTTTTGAAGGCGATAAAAGTGCATCTATCCATCATATAACTGCTCCACACGGCTCCGGGGGGTTAATAAAGGTCTTCTGAAGCGAAGTGGTGCATTTGTGTAAGAAAAATATCCATATTTAAAACTTTATAGACTAAAATAACTAGCTTCCGGCGGTCAGCGGGACGCAAGTCGACTTACGGTGAAAGAGTAACCCCTGGCGTGATGTACAGGAGCATCGCACTAAATTTTCAAATAAATATCCAAATAAATTTAATTACTAAACTAAATTATATCAACTACATTACTTGAATATATATGATAATTGAAATGAGCTGATGACATCACCGTTTTCTCCAGAGCGGCTGTACAGCCGAATCAAATTCTGTTCATTATTTTCCTGTTTAACACGGTGAAGCTGCTTTGAAACAATCTGCATTGTAAAAAGCGCTATATATATAAAGTTGACTTGACTTGACTTTGACGCTCTTGCGGATAGGGCTGGGCAACAAACTCAAGCCCCTCTTCTCTTGTACAGAAATCCTCTCTTTCTAGCCATTTCTCTTTAAAAATTCTCGTTTTAGACTCATGACCGGTGTTTTGTTATGCTCTGCGCTTCTGCGTTCGTCAGTACGCATGTGTCAAGGGTTCAAGGGTCAGGGGTTACTCTTTCACTGTAAGTCGACTTGTGTACCGCTGACCACCGGAAGCTAGTTATTTTAGTCTATAAAGTTTTAAATATGGATATTTTTCTTACACAAACGTGCCGCTTCGCTTCAGAAGGCCTTTATTAACCCCCGGAGCCGTGTGGAGCAGTTATATGATGGATAGATGCACTTTTATGGACTTCAAAAATGAACCAACAAGTCACTGCTATTAAAGCTGGGAAGAGCCAGGTATTTTTTTATATAACTCAGATTTTATTCGTCTGAAAGAAGAATGTCATATACACCTAGGATGACTTGAGGGTGAGTAAATCATGGGCTAATTTTCATTTTTGGGTGAACTAACCCTTTAAGCAGCTGCATTTTCATCTGCGTAAAAAAATAATAAGGCATCTACCGCTATTGCAACTTCAAAATGACACTGTTACCTGTAAAGGAACATGAACTGTTCTTTGTAATTTCCTCTTCCCAGGCGTGTGCTGATCTCCATGGTGTAATTATGTGTCTTGTTGAACCTGTTGAAGAGTGGCCAGTCATGGTTACTGTCATGCAATAATGTGGGGGTTTTTTCATGAAAAAAAAGCACACCTGTTTGACTCACTTATTCAGCTCTTTGAGAAAATGATCCACGGCATCTCCACTAGAATCCACCACCTCTAGAATGACGATGATGTCATAGCGTGACACTATCTAAAAAATACAAGCCGTTATTTCATACATGCTGCGCCTCCCTTTAAGGATTATCAGACATTAAGTTAAATAACAGGTTATAGCCTCATTCAAGAGGATGTTCACTGTCAAATGATATGTTTTGCATGTATTTTATGTGACTCTGGACTACCTGTAGGTGTGGACGGGCTTCACCTTAATAAGGGATATTATCGTTAACTAAAACTAAACCATCTGTCGTTTAAACAAAATATACATTCATATTGTATCAAATGAATGATACTAAAAATCACACTGCCTTGATCAGGGTTTTCAGCACGGCCGGATCAGACAGTTTTGATTTCCCAAATTTCTGGACGTTGAAAGAAGCGACCTTCATGATGCCTGTTAAACATGAAATGAAAGAAACCAAATAAGAGATGTGCAATGTTAGTGGACAAGCCCGTCGATTATATTTATAATGGCGCTTTCTATAAAAACAATGCTCATGAACACAAATGATTGAAAAATCATGATCTTTAGGCTGTTTTTGTCATGCAGTTGTCAACAAATATTGTGAGAAATCCTGTTCGTTCTGTTCTTAGAAGGCTGTTGCGATCACTTATCTCTTTTTAAATGAATGACAAGTGAAAAAACCTGTTTAAGGAGCCATTTACAAAGAGTTTGAGATCCCCAAACAATCTCCAGATAATCTCCTTTAAATGGTTGAACAACACCTTGTTTAATGCTGTCTAAATCAAAAAGGCGTAAATTTAATCAGGTTGAGAAGGAAATGGACCTTCAAATGAATCACATTCACAACTGGATGAAATCACCACAGTTTGCTGGACATAAAGGAGTAGATCTGTGTAAAACTATTTCAGGCTCTTGGTGTCGGGGGAGCTGGTGCATGGGGTCTTTTATGCCCAGAGGGTTTCTCAATGGCTCTCTGAATGGGGCAGAAATTAGTTTCAGCTCTCAGACACTGCTAAGCAGCTCTTCAAAGAAGAAAAAACGCCTTTAAATTCAATCTGCAATCTGGCGACCATCTGTCATGGACATGACACCACCACCCAAAACCTCATTTATGATGATGTCGCCTGTATAGATTCCAGTTACGGATTTAAAAGAGATGCAACATTTACAGAAAGTGTTTTCACATTCCATCTCATTTAACACTGCACAAGCTGAAACAAGTTTAGGGGCTACCAACTACATTGACTCCCATTTGTGGGAAAAAGTTTAAATTCCAAACATTTAAATTCTAAGCAATATAGTAGGGGTAAAATACCCGCCAAATTTTAAAAACAAGAACCTTTTGTGGGTGTTTCGTTAAAAAAAGTTTAAATTCCAAAAAATGTAAATTCCAAGCAACTTAGTAGGAATTTAAAAACAGTCAAATTTGGAAATACAATAACCTTGCTTGCTTCTGAGATTAGATTCTCCAGACACTTTTTAAACAATAAAAAAAATGCGGGTTACACTTTACTGTGGTGATGTAGTTACATTGTACTTACTCCAATAATTAATAATTAATTAACTACATGTACTTACTAAAGAGTTGCGGTTAGGGTTTGATTTAGTGTTAGATACTTATGCGTAATTTACTGTTATTGCTATAGTAAGTACATGTAGTAATGTGTAATTATGTCACCTTAAAATAAAGTGTTACCAAAATAAGTTAAGGATTTGGGGAGTCCAAGAACAAAACCCAGCTTACCCAAGCACTGGTCCGTAGATGCACTGAAGAAATGGACTGTAGTGATTCATAAAAACAGCTGCATTACTTATATTGTACACCTGTAGCCTGATTGGTTAGACGCAGGAACCTGTCAAGTAATTTGGCCCAGCCCCAACCTGGTCATCCCTCGAAACAACAAAACAGTTCCTCCCTCTGGGATAACAATTACTCACTCAGAAGTGGAAGCTAAAGAGAGCAGGTGAGTTCAGACAATACTAAGTGTTTAAAATTCCACTTAAAGGTGGAGAAATAATTTGCTAGGTTGGACATAATGAGTGATTTGACAGCAAAGTTAATCTACTAAGAAAAAAGCAACGAAGGATGTTTCAGTCAGTCAGGTGTATCAGGAAGTTGCTTCCTTAAAGGATGTAATGTGCTTGTGTTTGAAACGGCATTGCAAATTCTGCAGTTGAAGGTCGTTGATAAAGGGGACGTTGGTCAAAGTGGATGTTGGGTTAAATATTTCTCGACATTCCGTAGATGTTACATTCAACTTGACAGGTTCTTTTTGTTCATAACTGTGGTTGGGATAGACTTCATGTCCAGACAGTACAGGCACGGTGTTGTTTTTTCCGCTTGAAATGCAGTCAGTGCCTCCATAGCGAAAGTGAAATATGACTACAGTAAAGATCAATGAGCCAAAAACAACATTTACACTACAACATGCTTTCAATATGTCTGTTTACTGTTAAAGAATGATGTCAGGGGACATGGCGGGAAATGTTGTTTATTAAGGTTTGTTGACAGACAGACATATAGATAGATGTCATGTAAATGTACTACAAAATTCAAATTTCAAATTTTATTCCTTAAATGCAATGCCACCAAATGTTGCATTCTCTAAGAAATTGAGGTTAAATTCATCATGAAGTGGGAAAATGTTATTTGCAAAGCATATAGGGAAATCAAATGGTTCTGAGGACAAAGCCAGTGACATTTTACATCATGTTTGAACAAAAAAAAATGTGTTACACTTTATTTTTAAGGTGTCTGTGTTACACTGTAATTATACTTGTTTTAATTACTTTAATATATTATCTACATGTACTTACTATAGGGTTAGGGTCAGGATTGGGGCTTGTTTTAGGGTTATTTGCATGTAATTATGCAGAATTTATAGTTATTACTACAGTAATTACATGTAGCCACTAAATTAAAGTGGGTAACACTATTTTACAGTGTCATTGTTACATGTAGTTACTATAGTAACAACTATTAATTATGTATAATTACAAGCAACTAAACCAAACCAACGTACATGTAGTTAATTATTATTATTCAGTACTGAAATGTATAATTACACTGTATGGACACCTTAAAATAAAGTGTAACCATTAAGTGTTATCAAAAAATGCATCAAAGTTATAGACCACATATTCTCAACAAGTGGCAGACATATTCAGCCGGTTTGAGTCTGGACTGCACCATTATCTTGATGGGTGGGGTTTTTAGATATGTAAATTCATTCAAAGAGTGCTCGACTTGACTGTCAAAAACAAGAGCCTACCCATTTACCTCCGGGGCGAGCCTGCTATAAATTGTTTCGGACAATGAAAGTGCTGGAAACAATTAGTGTGGCCTCTACAAATTCTCCATTTTACGAGACATCTGTGCAACAGAAACCCTATCTGATTTAAAACAGGAAGTAGGCAGGGTCTGTTCTTAAATGAGCAGAGCAGTCATTAATTATTCACTAGCTGTCTAACGACCAACACAGGAAGGCAACACAAGTCGAGACTTCGTAGTAAACAAATTTGGTAAGAGCTTATTATCAGTTTATTTATATTAAAATATTTATATTAAAATAAATGTAAATTGTATTTAATAATAGATATCTATCAGTTAAGCTATAGAAGACAATCCTTGAATGTGTTAATATGGTGTTTTTAATTTCACACCGGTGCATTGGAGCTCATTTTAATTCTTAGAGTAATTTATTCAATCAAATGAAACGTTGAGTTGTTTGGAGAGCGTTTTGTTTTCAAACTCTCAAAATGAAACTCACTGTGGTTTTCCTGTCTGTCTCTATCGGCTCTGCTGTGTTTCTGCATAAACTGACATGTCAGCTCTTTCCTGTGTGCGAACAATGTATCTTTGAATTGTCTGTTAAACTTCCTTTGGGGATTTACGACAGGAAAACAGTATAGAAATGCCTCTGATTAAGAGTTTGCACGGAGGACCGAACAGACCTGAAAACATGCAGCTGAAGTGTTTGTGGTCATGAAACTCATTTCACTGTAAGTTGTTTTGCTGGTCTTCTGAAGGTTGACACCATGAAGATCGCATCTTTTAACATTAGACGGCTGGGTCCAAGCAAGCTGTCAGACAAGAACATTGTAAAATATCTCATTAAGGTGAGTTTATAATCTGACTGTTCAATGAGATCACAGTCAAAACTCAGACGTTTTTTCGAATAGACCTCAACACTCTTTCTCTGTAGATCTTCTCTCGGTACAGTATCATCATTATGCTGGAGGTGGTGGACAAATCAGGCAAAGCTATAACCAAATTTCTGCAGGAGCTCAACAGCACTGGGTCTGTATGAACCTTCAGAGATTCTCTTCATCATCACCATCTCAAAAGCCTGAATTCAGCCCAAATTTAATTTGCCGTTTCTCCCACAGCGCTAATAAGAAACGTCCCTTCACTATGATGGGAAGCTCCAGGCTGGGACGGAGTCTTTATAAGGAGCAGTTTGTCTGTTTCTACAGGTATGGTGTTTGGTAAATTATCAGAATAAAAATGGGGTAAAAAGCTGAATTGAATTAGAATTTTGTAGCATTTGGTGTGTCTCTCTTTTGAAATGAGATGTTTAATGAACAATCATTCATTTAGCACTAACAAAACTATTTTGTTCATATCTATTAGAAAAGATGAGGCTGAACTGGTCGACACGTACCAATATGAAGACAATCAAGAGGGTGATGAGGACGCTTTTTCTCGAGAGCCTTTCATTTTGCGCTTCAAGTGTAAACACACAGGTAATCAGATTCTGTGAAAGGGTTAGTTCACCCAAAAATGAAAATTCTTACCCTCGTCTCTTTCCAAACCCGTAAGACTTTCGTTCATCTTTAGGACACAAATGAAGGTATTTTTAATGAAATCTGAGAGATTTCTGTTCCTCCATTGACAACTACGCAATTACCACTTTATTCACTGAGATCGTAAAAACTAATCCATATGAATAGAACGGTTTAGTCCAAATTTTCTGAAGAGAAAATGATCATGTTATATAATGAAAAGATTGAATTTAGGCTTTTATTCACATATAAACATTCATCAACGCACACATCAGTTGTGGTAAACGAAAAACTCAAGCATGTTCACTTGATGTTCAAGAACCAATGAGTGTTACACAGCACGCTGGAGCTTCCGCAAAAACCAATGAGGTTCATTCTCGTGTTACGCAGCACTTTTGAGCTTCTGCAAAAACCAATGAGGTTCATTCTCGTGTTACGCAGCACGTTTGAGCTTCCTCAAGAACCAATGAGGTTCATTCTCGTGTTACGCAGCACGTTTGAGCTTCATCAAGAACCACTGAGGTTCATTCTCGTGTTAACGCAGCACGTTTGAGCTTCATCAAGAACCAATGAGGTTCATTCTCGTGTTACGCAGCACGTTTGAGCTTCATCAAGAACCACTGAGGTTCATTCTCGTGTTACGCAGCACGTTTGAGCTTCATCAAGAACCACTGAGGTTCATTCTCATGTTACGCAGCACGTTTGAGCTTCTGCAAAAACCAATGAGGTTCATTCTCGTGTTACGCAGCACGTTTGAGCTTCCTCAAGAACCAATGAGGTTCATTCTCGTGTTACGCAGCATGTTTGAGCTTCCTCAAGAACCAATGAGGTTCATTCTCATGTTATGAAGCACGTTTGAACTTCCTCAAAAACCAATGAGGTTCATTCTCGTGTTACGCAGCACTTTTGAGCTTCTGCAAAAACCAATGAGGTTCATTCTCGTGTTACGCAGCACGTTTGAGCTTCCTCAAGAACCAATGAGGTTCATTCTCGTGTTACGCAGCACGTTTGAGCTTCCTCAAGAACCAATGAGGTTCATTCTCATGTTATGCAGCACGTTTGAGCTTCAGCAAGAACCAATGAGGTTCATTCTCGTGTTCTGCAGCACGTTTGAGCTTCATCAAGAACCAATGAGGTTCATTCTCGTGTTACGCAGCACGTTTGAGCTTCCTCAAGAACCAATGAGGTACATTCTCATGTTACGCAGCACGTTTTGAGCTTCATCAAGAACCAATGAGGTTCATTCTCGTGTTACGCATCACGTTTGAGCTTCTGCAAAAACCAATGAGGTTCATTCTTGTGTTACGCAGCACGTTTGAGCTTCATCAAGAACCAATGAGGTTCATTCTCGTGTTCTGCAGCACGTTTGAGCTTCCTCAAGAACCAATGAGGTTCAGTCTCGTGTTACGCAGCACGTTTGAACTTCCTCAAGAACCAATGAGGTACATTCTCATGTTACGCAGCACGTTTGAGCTTCATCAAGAACCAATGAGGTTCATTCTCGTGTTACGCATCACGTTTGAGCTTCTGCAAAAACCAATGAGGTTCATTCTCATGTTACGCAACATGTTTGAGCTCAGGTGAGAACCAATGAGGTTTGTTCTCACGTGTGAAGCAGGTTCGGTTGAGCTTCTGTTTATGTTCGTTGATCAATGTTTTATTTGTGAATAAAAGCCTAAAATGAATCTTTTCATCATATGAAGCAATCATCTCTTCAGAAAATTTGGACTAAACCACTCAAATTATATGGATTAGTTTTACGATCTCTTTATGAACTTTTTGCATCAAAATGGTAGTTGTGTGGACTGTCAATGGAGGGATAGAAATCTCTCTGATTTCATTAAAAGATCTTCATTTCTGTTCTGAAGATGAATAAAAAATCTGTCGGGTTTGCAATTACATGAGGGTGAGTAAAGGATGACAGAATTTTCTTTTTTGGGTGAACTATCCCTTTAAACCTTTGACCAAAACACTTGTTGTGTCACAATGTCTAGACCAACTCTAGAGCCTAGACTAAAAGGCTCCAATGAGAGCATGATTTAATCTAAAATTACATGCATTTTCACTGATAGTGAGATGTGTAATTAATAATTCAGCCAAAATAGAAATTATGGCATCATTTAGTCACCCTCATGTGGAAATGAATGGGAACTGCCGCTTTTAAACTTCAACATCAAATGTAAAACCACCAACAGACCGAAATGGAAGTTGTTATTCATCCATTCATTATAATTGCATATTCCTACATGATTTAAATGTTTCATGAGTTGGATTATATGAACAACCTGCACTCCCATTGCTAGTCAGTTTTGTTGATCTTTTCCAGTACTGAAAGATTTGGTGCTGATTCCTGTTCACACAAAGCCCAAAGACTCACAGAAGGAACTGGATGAACTATATGATGTGTTTCAGCACGTCAAAGATAAATGGGAAACGGATGTGAGTTTAGCACTATGGAACCATAACAAATTCCAAAAGAAATGCATGTACTGATAAAATGTATAGTTGAATGTCCTGCAAGTTGTTTTTGGATAAACGCCAAATGTGTTAATGTACACATTTCAAGGACATTTATCTGATGTAGAAATACAGCAATCCTTGTCTAAATAAAACACACAAGTGACCTCTAGTTTAACCATTGATTAGAGTTTGAGAGAGAACTTACACATGCCATCCTACAGAACGTAATGATCCTTGGCGACTTCAATGCAGACGGTGCCTACGTTTCCAAGAAGAAGATGAAGGCCATCAGAATCCGCAGTGATCCTGATTTCCACTGGCTGATCGGAGATGATGTTGACACCACAGTCATAAAGTCCAACGACCACACCTACGACAGGTGAGGCGGAGAAAGATCAATAATTTACTCATCTTTCATCTGCAATCCTGTTTAAAAATAAAGAAATCTTAACCTCAGTGCACCTTGTCTACACTGGACGCTAGTGGTGCATCACAATGCGACTAAAGCAAATAGAGCCAATTATAACCGATGGCCCATTCAATTTCTGATGTACTCCACATGCTTGCGCTTACTCACAACAAGAGTACAAACTTGCACTTTGATGCGTTCAGTGTAGACACAAACTGTTGCAGCGAGTCAACGGTCGCTCCCAGTTTAGACATGGTGTGAAGGTGCGGTCACATTAGCGCAATTTCAGCGAAAAGGTCCGTTGTATATTGTCAATAGTATAGCGATATATAAAGCACAGCTCACATGGAAGTCACTTTCAAACCAAGCAACTTTCTGTTGGTCAGTGCGGCGAATTTGCGTGACAAACATGAACATGAAAGAAATCTGTGTGGTGAAATCTATCGCCCTCAAACCAAATTACCAATGGATTCCAATTAAAATGACCGGATTTTGCCTGCAAAAACTCGCTGAATGATAAATGTGGCCGCACCTTTAGAATATGAATGTTAAATTATTACGATTAATTAAAAGATGAGCAAATCATAGTTTGGATGTAACTAGACGACTAAATGCATAAAAGGACAGGCAATGTCAAGATTTGGAAAATATTGATGGCATGTATTCTTCTAGAATTGTAGTGTATAAAGAGGACATGTTACAAGCTGTTGTGCCAAAATCTGCGAAGCCTTTTAACTTCCAAAAAGCCTACAAACTTTCAGAGGAAATGGTGAGTATATTCATCACAATGCATGTCTAATTTATTTAATGCAGGTATAAAGTGTTGTCTTAGACTGAAATATCTGAATCGATTCCAATGCTCCTTTTCTGCAGTATTGATACACTAATACCAGCGCGTTCTTGCTCTCTCTTCTCACTCACCTCATTCGCTCTGGTTACAGGGCCTGAATTTTGGTGCGGAGTTGCGGGTATTATGCAAAATTGTAAAAATAAAATTTGCTGGTTTCACGCTTACCAAAAGCACGCCAACACTGAAGTGCCGCGCACATAAAGCCACCTCTCAAGCAGCTTGCGAGTACCAAATTGAGCTCTTTTTTCGTGGCTTATTGCACTTAAGAGGTCAAATACACAAAATTATGTCAAAATACAAAAAAATCCGTTTTGGAATGTAAATAGTTACGAATGTTGTGTAACAGTATATTGGATCCGTGCATAAACTAATTTGCTACTGAATGATGTTGTAACTTTAATTGTAAGCATTAATGTTTTTCATTTTTACAATGAATACTATCCAGTGTTATTTTACATTTGATTACTTTAATTTCTGTAGTATTTCTTATCTGAATACTATTGTTAGACCCTCCTGAAAAACTTAAAAGCCGTTTATTTATTCTCTTGATTCTATTGTATTTGTTTGTGCTATCGTTCGCAATTTGTTTATTTGTTCTTATTTTATTATTGACAGTTAACTTTAGTTCAAAGTTTCAAATAAACCCTCCCGGTGCTGTAAGATATTGCAAGATATAATAATACAAATATTGCTGTGGTGTCAAAAATTAGTATCAATATTTTTAAAGGGATCACATCGAATTTAGAAATTCTAGTATCGTGACAACACTAATAATATGTTGATATGATTGATCCACGGCAGGCCCTGGAGATCAGTGATCATTATCCAGTGGAAGTGAGTCTGAAGAAGAAGTCTGCGGCAAAGACTAGCGGCAAAACCAAAACAAAGAAATGAAAAGCATGATGGGATGCCACTACACACCGTATGGGATCTGAAATGTTCTACCTCTTTATAAAGAAAATCAGGGCTGAACTCATGTCAAAACAACTGTTTTTTTGTAGTTCACAATAATTAATGCTCACAAGTTTTTCGAAATAAACTTTTCACTTTTTTATTTAATGTCGTATTTTTTCCAACAAAAGCTTATTATTGCATGCCTAAAGTGTAAATAAATGTGTTAGTAAACGTGTTTGCACAGCTGTAAAACTATTAAAAAGCAGATGAAGGTCAACAAAACTATTTTAACAAAGAGACGACTCATGCTCAAGCAACTGAATTGGCAGGCAAACATGCAATAGCAAATACCAGATCATTGCTATTGTGTAATAATCATGCCTTGTGCGCCTCTAGCAAACTCAATTGAAAAACTGAAAACAATACAACTTTACATGTCTTTAACAAGGCTTGTGGCAACATCAGTTAGTGACATCAGCTTCAGCATAATGTCTGCATTACCAAATTAAGATCAATTACTAAATCCACTTACCCTCACCAAGAAATCAAGCAACCTTCCTAAGCATTCACAAATGAGAATAAATGGGCAAGAAAACATCAATTTGGTCACAAAGAATACTTGTACCATACTTTTGAAGACCATACAATAGGTGGTCAAAAAGTAGTCTGTAAATGTGTGACATCCTCCAATTGTTCATCACCAGTGACAGGAAAGACTTCAAGTCTTCAAATAAACTGCCATGGTTTCTTCTTTCCGTCTGGACGTCTGGCCCCATGTTAACATGCTGCAGTTGTCCATTAAACTGATTTTGGAAACAGGAATTCAAAAGACTGCAGGGAACTGCATGATGCAGTGGAGGCCAGGTCTGAAGACAGCTGAGTCGGCATAGTATCAGGAAGATGCAAGGAGAGATGAAACATAAAAGAGAAAATTAACATTAATTTGGCATTCAAAAGCAGGTCCTCTCTTTGTATTAATAAAGGTTAGTAAAATGTATTTAAACTCACCGATCTAGGAGGGGATCAAGTCCATCGATGAACATCTGTTTCTTCATCAATGCTGTTTACAAGCTCTTCTTAATTGTCACTAATTTTCCCTATCCTTCTACCAAAAATACATACATTTTTATGTTTAATTTACTATGGTATAAACAGCGATAGAGAGATTTAAGCAGGAGTCACATCTATTTACTACAGCTAAGATTGAGAATAACATAAGATTAATGTAACAAGAATGAAGGAGATTAAAGTTGTAATGTGCGTGAGTAAAGCAGAAATGTTATGAGTAAAAAAAGAGCTAGTATGAGAAACGGCATGATTTAAAAAAAAAAGAAAAGAAAAGAAGAAAAGGGTTAAAAGGATAGTTCACCCAAAAATTAAAATTAGCCCATGATTTACTCACCCTCAAGTCATGCTAGGACGTGTATGACATCCTAGGTGTGTATGACATTCTTCTTTCAGACGAACACAAGCAGAGTTATAATAAAAAAAATGTCCTGGCTCTTCCAAGCTTTATAATGGCAGTGAATGGGGGGTGGGAGCACACAGGGGGTTCATAAAGGCCTTCTGAAGTGAAGCCATGAGTTTGTGTAAAAAATACCCATATTTAAAACTTTATAAATTAGTCTGCATAACTAGCTTACGACAGACGGCCACACGCATCAATTTACGGCGAAAGAGTGACCCCTGACCTGACGCATGACGTGCTGACGAACGTGGAAGCACACAGGATAGAGCAAAACAAAACACTGGTCACGAATTAGAGTCTAAAACGAGAGTTTTTCAAGAGAAATGTCAGAGGATTTCGATTTAAGAGAAGAGGGGCTTGAGTTTGTTGCCCAGCCCTATTTGTTTGAACCGCAAAAGGCGTCAAAGCTTGCGATGCTCCTACATCGTGTAAAGGTTACTCCTTTGGCGTAAGTTGACTTGCGTAGACTGTCTGTTGACAGCTAGTTATTTTAGTTTATAAAGTTTTAAACATGAATATTTTTCTTGCCTTTATTAACCCCCGGAGCCGTGTGGAGCACTTTTATAATGGATGGATGCACTCTTTTGTCCTTCAAAATCTCAACCCCCATTCATTCCCATTATAAAGCTTGGAAGAGCAAGGACATTTTTTTAATATAACTCTGATTGTATTCGTCTGAAAGAAGAAAGTCATATACACCTATGATGGCTTGAGGATGAGTAAATCATGGGCTAATTTAAATTTTTGGGTGAACTGTCCCTTTAAATATTGCTTCTATTTCAAAACATTTAGAAAATTCATATAGCAAACTGAATCGTAAAGAATTTAAAGATCCATTTAATTTAATCTTTCTTCAAGTAATAGAAGAATCGGTACTGGAATCGCTAACAAAATTCATTCTTACCAACTACTTACCAAAAAGGTACATTTGATTAAATATTTGCATGTTTTTAGCAAATTGCCATGTAAACTAAGAGTTAGTCACTACACTGATGTAAGTCTCAGTACAGATAAATCAGTAACAGTTCCCAATTTATTGGTTGCGCTGTATGTTTGCGCTGTATGTCTCTCATCACACTTCATTCACACTATTCGTGCTGCACTTCTGAGTATTGTTTGATTTTGTTCTCATCTATCAGTTTTGGAAAGTGACTTGGACTTAACATATTGACCCTAGTCCACACTCCCAGAGCTTTACTCTGCCTCACTCTCGCTACAACTACCTTGTTCATGCCAGCCAGCGAAACAGTCACGTTTGGGGACGAAGCACAATGGCACATCGCAAGTCGCACACTTGACTGGAGTTTTAAAGGTACACATTTTGCATTTTCGCCTTCCGATACTGCGGTCTCCGCTGATGTACTTGGGCAGGTGGGAGTCGGTAGAAGGAATCGGGCGTATTTGTGCAGGAGCAGATGGAGGTCCTGTTCCTGCGAGCTCTGCAACAAGAGCCTCCCGGAAGGCCTTCTGGGTCAAAGGCTTCTCGTTCTTCATCTTGGCCATCTGCTGGTGCAAAATGAAGGCGTTGACTACAGCGATGTCCACAAAGTGGTAAAAAAAGGACCGGTACCATCTTCTTGTTTTATGTAGAACTGTGTAAAATGAAATAAGCGCATCAGACAGATCCACTCCTCCCATGTGCCTGGAATGAAAATAATAAGATTTGTCATTTAAAAGGCACAAGCACAAACTTGCACCACTGATTAAAGTCTACTAACTTGTTGTAGTCCAACACTGCAGCTGGAACGGGGAAATCCTGAATGGCCCAAACTCCATCGGCTCCTTTCACATTCCTCTTTATGGTGTCACCATTAAAGGCTTTATGAAAGGTGGAGCACATCAGCACGTCCCTCTTGTCCTTCCACTCAACAAACAGCAGGTTGTCTTCCCGAAACCAGCGAATGTTGCCACGAGGAGCCTGTTTCTTTGAGTGGCCAATGCGGTTTGCTCGAACGGTGCCACAAGCCCAGATCCTCTTAGCGAGCAAGTCTCTGAAGAGCTTGGGACTGGTGTAAAAGTTGTCAACAAACAGCTTGTAGCCAGTACCCAACAACCTTTCATCTGCCAGAAACATGACAGAATCATAGCTAATGCCTTTGCTCTCCTCTGAATTCACCTTTCCCTCATAAATGAAGAAGTCCCATGTGTAGCCGCAGAGGGAATCTGCCAGTACAAAGAGTTTGTACCCCCATTTTGTAGGTTTGTTTTTCATATACTGTTTGAGTCCATGTCTAGCCTTTGATGCCACCATTCGTTCATCAATGGAGATGTTCTGAAAGGGATGGAAAGAGGCTCTGCAGGCGTCCCTAATGTCCTGGTACAGCGGTTTGATCCTACACAGGCGGTCATATTCAGGCGTTCCCTTCTTCTTGTCATTCTCTGCATCCACTTTGGGATCACTAAGATGAAGAGCTTTAGAGATGGTCATAAATGTTCTACCTGACATGATTTGTGCAGGATACGGCAGACTGTACATGTGAGACTTCCTCCAATAGTCTGTCAGTCTGAAGCATTTCAGCAAACCCATGTAAATCACCAGCGCTAGAAATGACTTGAATTCTTTCATAGAAATGTCCTGCCATGGCTTCTTCGTTCCTTCCTGACGCATGGCCCCGTATGCATTTGAGTTTGCAAGAATTGTCCGCATGACAGATTTTGAAAAAAACAACTCAAAATACTGTAGAGGACTGCATGATGCATTGGAGACCAACTGTGGGCCAGGCCTTTGTCTAGGTCTGAACATTGGCTGAGTCGGCTCAATATCAGGCTCATCTACACTTTTCCACTTGTGTTCTGAGATGGAAAAAGGTAGGGATCGACTCACACTGATTTTCCTACCTTTTCCTTTACCAATTTTTACAGAGGCAGGTGAAGCAGATCTGCAAGACTTTGCTGGAGATGGTGATATGGAAGACAGACCAGATCTTTTCTTCTTTCGTGGAGTAACCTTTGGATTCCGGTCACCATCAGAGGCATCATTAGAGGGATCATAATCAGAAAACCTGTTGCATGAAGCAAGAAGGATAGAAAAAACATTACAACATACTTCATATGCAAGAACAAATGTGCAACAATCAAAAAAGTACGGTGGCCCAGTAGTGCACAATACAACGAATTTTAAAAAGCATACATAAGTTCACAACACAACGAAATAAAGCCACAACACAACGGAAATGCTCCGGACCACTAGGGGGCTCTCGGAGTGCGGTAAAGTTAGTTTTCCTTGCCATTGTTCTATAGATTCGCCAGTCTTACAAAGATATAAACACTACGATCAGTTTTAAGTGTGTAACCATTGTATATCGACATGAAATATCAATTCAAAATCACCTACATGCATTATAGCTGCATATTTATTTCCGTTGTGTTGTGGCTTGTTTTCATTGTGTTGTGGCTTGATTCCTTTGTGTTGTGGCTTGATTCCATTGTGTTGTGGCTTGATTTCGCTGTGTTGTGAACTTATGTTTGCTTTTTAAATTTTGTTGTGTTGTGCACTACTGGGCCACCGTAAAAAAGACTCAAATTAATATTTTATTTTCTACAACTTAAAATGTGTTACACTGCATCAGTTGTAAGTTGCTTTGGATAAAAGCGTCTGCTAAATGAATAAATGTAAATGTAACTTTTGTATGTTTTGTACATAAGAGCTCACGACACCAATAATCATCTTTGAGATTGAAATCACTTTATGGCCATGTGCGCTTAAAATAGTGCAAAATGTAGCAATTTACTTACACATATGCGTATTTTAAAGCAATAGGGTGGCACTGTATAAAAACCTGGAGTACAGTACACACTTTGGATTTCTGACGCCCATTTCAGGTCTTGGAGTCTCCATGACAGGTATGAAAGTGAGGCTGTGAGAGAGAGCCACCGTGTTTTCGATGGTATCCGCTGTAAAAAGCTGTATAAACCTCCCTATACTTATAATTTTACACAACTCATGTTGTCTTTTTGTCTACTGAAACTTGTTGGAATTTTTTTTTTGCAGAGTTTTGTCAGCAGAACAATCCAAAAACATTAAAGGTGCGGTATGCAAAGATGGAAACTCGGGACTTGGACTCGCGAACAACTGACCTGAGACTTGACTTGGAAGACTGAGACTTGTGGAAAAAAATGCAAGTCTTTTGGCACGGAATTCCCGATTACGTTCTCTATTTACTACCCCACATGATAGCACGAAACACCACATTTTACTATTCATTCATTCCCAAATATGTGCTGCAGCAGCGAATATCACAAAACATTTCTAAACACACCAAGCCAGCGAGCGCGTGACGCATCTGAAGGTACGCGAATTCATCACCTATTAGAAAACTGCTGTTAAATGAATTAGCAACAAATAGTAACAATATAGTCAAGCCTTACCTTACGAAACTTTGTCATTTAATTTGAAAAGCAATCAATCCGAAGGGAAGCTGCGGTGTTGCACAGCAGCAGAGGCTTGCATGCGGTCCATTTTTAGGCCATTTTTTGCTTTATTAGGCCATTTTTAAGTAAAAGTAATCTGTTTTGATAGTTCAATAGACTGTTAATATAAAAAATTTATTATATAAAGTATATAAATTATAACAACGAGCTGAAAAAAAAATATTGCTAAAAATAGAACAAATACTTGACTTGAGACTTGACATGACTTGATCCTCAAAGACTTGAGACTTGACTTGGACCTCAAAGATTCGAGACTTGACTTGGACCTCAAAGACTTGAAACTTGACTTGGACCTCAAAGAATTGAAACTTGACTTGACTTGGACCTCAAAGACTTGAGACTTGACTTGACTTGGACCTCAAAGACTTGAAACTTGACTTGGACCTCAAAGACTTGAGACTTGACTTGGAGCTCAAAGACTTGAGACTTGACTTGGACCTCAAAGACTTGAAACTTGACTTGGACCTCAAAGACTTGAAACTTGACTTGACTTGGACCTCAAAGACTTGAAACTTGACTTGACTTGGACCTCAAAGACTTGAAACTTGACTTGGACCTCAAAGACTTGAAACTTGACTTGGACCTCAAAGACTTGAAACTTGACTTGACTTGGACCTCAAAGACTTGAAACTTGACTTGACTTGGACCTCAAAGACTTGAAACTTGACTTGGACCTCAAAGACTTGAAACTTGACTTGGACCTCAAAGACTTGAAACTTGACTTGGACCTCAAAGACTTGAAACTTGACTTGGACCTCAAAGACTTGAAGCTTGACTTGACTTGGACCGCAGGGATTTGAAACTTGACTTGGACCTCAAAGACTTGAAACTTGACTTGACTTGGACCTCAAAGACTTGAAACTTGACTTGGACCTCAAAGACTTGAAACTTGACTTGGACCTCAAAGACTTGAAACTTGACTTGGACCTCAAAGACTTGAAACTTGACTTGGACCTCAAAGACTTGAAGCTTGACTTGACTTGGACCGCAGGGATTTGAAACTTGACTTGGACCTCAAAGACTTGAAACTTGACTTGGACCTCAAAGACTTGGAACTTGACTTGACTTGGACCTCAAATACTTGAAACTTGACTTGGACCTCAAAAACTTGAGACTTGACTTGACTTGGACCTCAAAGACTTGAAACTTGACTTGGACCTCAAAAACTTGAGACTTGACTTGACTTGGACCTCAAAGACTTGAAACTTGACTTGGACCTCAAAGACTTGAAACTTGACACGGACCTCAAAGACTTGAAACTTGACTTGGACCTCAAAGACTTGAAGCTTGACTTGACTTGGACCTCAAAAACTTGAGACTTGACTTGACTTGGACCTCAAAGACTTGAGACTTGACTTGACTTGGACCTCAAAGACTTGAGACTTGACTTGACTTGGACCTCAAAGACTTAAAACTTGACTTGGACCTCAAAGACTTGAAACTTGACTTGGACCTCAAAGACTTGAAACTTGACTTGGACCTCAAAGACTTAAAACTTGACTTGACTTGGACCTCAAAGACTTAAAACTTGACTTGGACCTCAAAGACTTGAAACTTGACTTGGACCTCAAAGACTTGAAACTTGACTTGACTTGGACCTCAAAGACTTGAAACTTGACTTGACTTGGACCGCAGGGACTTGTGAACATGTCTGGCGGTATGTAGGATTGACACCTAGTGGTTGAAATGGGTGCTGAAATCCAAATTCAAAATATTGGAGAGATTTGTTTCCCCTGCCCCCTCCTCCTCAGACTCGACGCTCACGCAGGTTGCCAGCTTTGAGAAAACACAACAGGAGCGAGAGCAATTGACAATGAAAGCCACACTGTAAGTTGATGAGTTGATTTATCATGAGAGATTTTTGATGGATGCCGAGGCTTTTTAGGTCGGGTAGATTCTGCGATCTCTGACCCAGTTTGTTTGCTGGCTTCCATGGCTGCAATACGCTGGTGTTTTCCGCCAACTGGCAACCTGTGGTGTCGAAATACTATTGGGTAAACTGGCGGCGTGCGGTATCACACAGACCAAAACAAAAACAGACATTCCGACACGCACATTTCAAAGTACAATAGCTGGCTGTAGCATTGTTTTTCTGAGAAACAAGTATGTGAACTTAGCATGTTTCCTACATATCTGCAAGCATATTATAGTGTTTTTATGCTTTAGTAAAGTGAAAAATTTACATACAGCACCTTTAAATAACAGTACAACCTATCTAGAAAGACTCGTATTAAGAATGGGAGAAGCTGCAATGCAATATGGCGGAATACATCCCGCCTTCCAAGTAAAAGCTGATCAGTAAAGTCATTGCAGTTCCCATAGAAACCTGAGACTCCCTATTAGGAATGCACATGCATGGGCAGGTCTAGCCTGAAAAATAAGCTTTTTAACGCTATTTGAGCATAAGAAACTATTTATGTGACAGATCATGTCAGATTTTGCTGATTATTTGAAATATGTTATTTAATTGTGAGTTCGACAAGCAGGATTTGAGATTTCAAGTTTTCCCCCATTCAAATAGATATAGGACTTGGTCTTGGATAGCTGCCCGGAGGCGTTGCATATATGGCCTCCAAGTGAACAGACTTTCCTTGAAAGGGACTTGGTACAACCCACTGAAGAGATGTCCATCTCACAGCCTCGCTTTCATTCCCGTCGGAAATGTAAAGATGGTGCTGCTGTGAATAAGGTCTATTGATCTGATGTGTTAAAGGTCCAGCACCAGGGATAGAGAGAATGTTTGGTGTAGCCCATCTCAATCCACACAAACACGCTTTTCTTTTCTTTTTCCTTGGGATTCTGTGATGTGGTAAAAACTACACGTTTCACTGTTACCAAGAACATTCACGCAGTTTTAAACATGTTTGTGCAAGTCTAATGTAAGATGATGATATTGACATCAGTTCACAACTGGACCGAAGGGCATATTTATATATATATATATATATATATATATATAAATAGTAATAATAATAAATAAAACTACGCGGAAATTAGTTAATTTCTGTGAATAAAATCGCGGGTTTATTGCATTGCAGTACAACGCTGCGTGACAATATAACATAATAACAACATGCATTATACAATTTCAGTAGCCACACAAAAATATTAAACAAAATTGGACACTGACACGCCAATTTAATATATAAATGCAAAGACAACTGTTGATATTGGGTCAAATCTGTTTCTTATGTTAGTAGAGCAGGACTAGTGTAATACTTTAAAATAAATCAAATTACGGCTTAATTTATTTCTCATTCATTGGTACATTTGTGATGTTGACATGCAGTGCTTATTTTGATGATCTTGTGCAAATATGCATGAACTTACTCGTCCAGGACGGCGTCCAGACAATCGACGGACATCTCCTCCACCGCAGAGTCCACGCAAGAAGCGACACTCTGTTTATCCGATGAAGAATCCCATTCCTCCGTCTCGTCGTGTTCTTCATCGCTGTTGACACACTCCTCCGAGCTGTCGACCTTCTCCTTATTGCACGCATCCATCGCTACATGCAGAGCTGAATAAAGTCGCAGATTGTACAGCGGGTCGCTCCAGCGAATGGAGCAAAAAACATGCGCCGAGTTCTCACAGAATGCAGTTAACCCGTTAACCACCGAGATCGCTCTTCTATTCGCTATTGTTCTTGTCTGTCATGATTTTATCATCATGTTATTGGACAGCTGCTTCCAGACAAAACAACAGGTATACCTTGACTGGGCGTCAATTGGATTAATCATCCTGATTGGATATTTTGAAATTAAGCGCTATGTTTTATATCCCGAAGGCATGTTTTAGGATTCATGTGAGGACTTTTTGAAATGAACATGCCTACAGAAGAAAATAAAATCTGGCAATACCTCTAGTGGGAAAGATCCACTGTGAAAAAAGAAAAAAAGTTTGAACTTTGTATCTTATAACTGTGTGATTAAAAAGTGGGCTACAGCAAATACATGGATCAGCCTCATCACATATCCAAAAAGTGATTCTGAAAGGCACTTAATAATAAACATATTTAACCTCCTAAGACCCAGGATTTGAATTTTTCATGTCATTACATTGTTTAGAGCATAAGAAACAAATTGATTTTTTTTTTGTGAAAAATTTTATTTTATTAATATGTTGTGCTATGCCCTCTGTAGTGAACACTGGGACTCAGTTGTTTAAAAAATAAAATGACATGACATGTACAGCTAAAAAACAATGGGATTTTTCTTTTCATTCACCAATCAGGTTTCAGGTTTTTTTTTTATTTAACCATTTAAAGATGATTCTCAACTATGTTGTGAAAGATATAACGGTATGAATTGATATACCATTTTACTTTATGCAACATGTGGGTAAAATGGCCATGAATTTTCCCATTCAGTGCAATGTATCTATATACTGTCTATTAATGTGTTCTTGGAGCAACATGTAATACAAAAGGAATTTTAATAATGGGAGTAATAGTTGGCAACATTTCCATAATAATATCTAATATTTTATAGGAACATTGATATGTAATTTCTTTCCCTATTCACTTGTTTTGTCTCCCAAAATGCTTGATAAACATGTCCCGGTGTCCTCTATTTTGTAACAGAAAGACACATTTTGATTAGAAACCCCAATACTTTTTCCTGAGATGTTGATTTATAACAAACAATTTGAAAATGAGTCAGATTTAAATGATAATTACAAAATATTATCATATTTTCATTATTCAATCATTTATAAAGACCAAGAAGAAGTTGTTGACCTGGTGAAACATCAAATATGAAATCTCGGAGAAGCCCTGAATGTGCTCTTTACAGGACATCCAGACTTAAAACTGACATGTATGGTCTCAGAGAAATTCACTAAAATATAAAGTCCTCGTACGAGAACTGTGCCATCCAGGAGGTTAATGACATTCACCAATTTGCAAAACAGTACAGAAATCACTCAAATCAGACTACTTTAGGAATATTATACACAATGATATAAAACATGTTTTTAATGTCTATACAATTATAATACCATTAGTTCAAATAGTTCAGTCTACGGCAGGTAATGGTAACAATAGCATTTTTTATGAGAGCTTGTTTTGGTAAAAATACAAACCGTTAGTTTGCAAAGTTAGCTAACGGTGCTTTATTCACTCACGACTGGCCACATATATATATTCTAATCCTGATTTGCAGCACCACAATGAACAAAGGCCATTTAAAGGCCATAAAAAATATTGTTTCAAGTTGGCTCCAAGTGCAATAGAATAAAACTGGGAGAAAAGAAAAAAAAAAACCAGTGTCAATAATTCCTATTGTCAGTGTTGGATGTAACGCATTACAAGTAACTTGAGTTAAGTAATCAGAGAATAATCAAAGAACTGTCCTGACTGTTGGACAACATGGCGGAAGGCGTATTATGATAGGTCAGACCACCTGTCAATCAAACTCCCTGGGAAATGGTCCCATTCGGATAAGCAAAAATAATTTGTTTAATTTCTTCTTTTGCAAGCCAAAATGGCAGCACAGCTGAAAGGTTTGTTTAAGCTGCGCCCTCTACTGTACAGGAGTGGATTTGCATTTATTATTCACTTCACTTTTGGTGTTAAAGAGCATTAACATTTGCCAAAAAATATAACTTATTTTATTAATAACAAACAAATAAGCAAGCCTACCCCAGGTCAGAAAATGTAACACATTACTTTCCATAAAAAGTAACACAATTAGTTACTTTTTTAGAGAGTAACATATCACTCTTAAAAGTAACTCTCCCTAACACTGTCTGTCTTTTCATGAATGCTGTTTGCGAATTCATCTGAATTGTACCAAACTGTCCCCTAAACTTCCTTATTGTAGATAAGTTTTCCTTATGTTTTAATTATGTTTAATGTACTATAGTATAAAGCGTTGGAGTGAGCTCTGTTGACAACAGACGGTTAGTGCCATGCTAGCATAAATTAATCTAAGACTGAGAATAATCTTAAAATTAATGTAATGAGAATAAAGCCGTAAAATGAAGAATGGAAGCTGTAAAAAAAAAAAGCTTTAGTGATTCAGATCGGTCACAAATGAAAACATTTTTTTTTTGCGCACATCATTTTATTTTTGTCAGAATACAATATAGCAAAACACATTAAGAGAAACATATATTCAAATCCTGATTTCACAGCACCACAATGAAAAAATAAACCATAATCATTTTAAGAATTGTTACAGAACAGTAACCGTTCAGGTGATGTTGAAAAAGCATTAAAGGTTTAGTTCCAGTGTGGTTAGGGCGCATCAGAATAAAAGTCGTGAATAACAGGGTTTCTTGCAACTACTTACAGTGTTAGTACTTATAAACCTACATTTTATAATAGGCTTCAAATGCCATTTAGTCATTGTCAGCTAGTTTTATGCTGATTTCTTTCGTTTTTTTCTATTTCTTGGTATTTGAGTTTCGTTTGGCAGTTTGGACGTATCTATGAATAACCATGGGCCAGGATTATTATAGTTAAAAAAAATGTTAATTCACATTTGGAGGACATTTTAGTCCAAATTGGCTTACACAGCTTGTGCATTCCCTGGGCATTTTTGTAATTCCGAATAACACTGCCCTGGGCCGCTTTAACATTTGGAGCCTCAGAGGATTACTCCGCATCATTTTTGCTACCTGGTTCATGCCATGTAATGTAACAGTTACGGCTTGGAACAAGGCACAATGCCACTTCACAAGTTGCACAAATCATTGGAGTTTTAGCGCAACAAACTTTGCATCTCCGCCTTCCCTGTGTGCTGTCTCCGCTGATGTACTTGGGCAGGTGGGGTTTGGTAGAAGGAATCGGGCGTATTTGTGCAGGAGCAGATGCAGGGCCTGTTCCTGCGAGCTCTGCAACAAGAGCCTCCCGGAAGGCCTTCTGGGTCAAAGGCTTCTGGTTGTTCATCTTGGCCATCTGCTGGTGCAAAATGAAGGCGTTTACTACAGCGATGTCCACAAAGTGGTAAAAAAAGGACCGGTACCATCTTTTTGTTTTATGCAGAACTGTGTAAAATGAAATCAGTGCATCAGAGAGATCCACTCCTCCCATGTGCCTGGAATGAAAATAATAAGATTTGTCATTTAAAAGGCACAAGCAAAAACTTTACACCACTGATTAAAGTCTACTAACTTATTGTAGTCCAACACTGCAGCTGGAATGGGGAAATCCTGAATGGCCCAAACTCCATCGGCTCCTTTCACATTCCTCTTTATGGTGTCACCATTAAAGGCTTTATGAAAGGTGGAGCACATCAGCACGTCCCTCTTGTCCTTCCACTCAACAAACAGCAGGTTGTCTTCCCGAAACCAGCGAATGTTGCCACGAGGAGCCTGTTTCTTTGAGTGGCCAATGCGGTTTGCTCGAACGGTGCCACAAGCCCAGATCCTCTTAGCGAGCAAGTCTCTGAAGAGCTTGGGACTGGTGTAAAAGTTGTCAACAAACAGCTTGTAGCCAGTACCCAACAACCTTTCATCTGCCAGAAACATGACAGAATCATAGCTAATGCCTTTGCTCTCCTCTGAATTCACCTTTCCCTCATAAATGAAGAAGTCCCATGTGTAGCCGCAGAGGGAATCTGCCAGTACAAAGAGTTTGTACCCCCATTTTGTAGGTTTGTTTTTCATATACTGTTTGAGTCCATGTCTAGCCTTTGATGCCACCATTCGTTCATTAATGGAGATGTTCTGAAAGGGATGGAAAGAGGCTCTGCAGGCGTCCCTAATGTCCTGGTACAGCGGTTTGATCCTACACAGGCGGTCATATTCAGGCGTTCCCTTCTTCTTGTCATTCTCTGCATCTACTTTGGGATCACTAAGATAGAGAGCCGCACATATTCTAAGAAAATTTTTACCAGTCATGATTTGAGCAGGATACGGCAGACTGTACATGTGAGACTTCCTCCAATAGTCTGTCAGTCTGAAGCATTTCAGCAAACCCATGTAAATCACCAGTGCTAGAAATGACTTGAATTCTTTCATAGAAATGTCCTGCCATGGCTTCGTCGTTCCTTCCTGACGCATGGCCCCCTTTGCATTCGAGTTTGCTAGAATTGTCCGCATGACAGATTTTGAAAAGAACAACTCAAAATACTGTAGAGGACTGCATGATGCATTGGAGATCAACTGTGGGCCGGGTGTTTGTCTAGGTCTGAAGATTGGCTGAGTCGGCTCAATATCAGGCTCATCTGCACTTTTCCACTTGTGTTCTGAGATGGAAAAATGTAGGGATCGACACACACTGCTTTTCCTATCTTTCCCTTTACTCCGTTGTACAGAGGCAGGTGAAGCAGATCTGCAAGACTTTGCTGGAGATGGTGATATGGAAGACAGACCAGATCTTTTCCTCTTTCGTAGAGTAACCTCAGGATTCCAGTCACCATCATCATCATCAGAGGCATCATTAGAGGGATCATAATCAGAAAACCTGTTGCATGAGGCAAGAAGAAAAGAAAAAAAATCATTTCAAATGAGCTTCATTACTACAGAGAGACCTGAAAGAAACACAGTGATGGAAAAAATATTAGATGGGAGGAAAACATATTTCAATGCTTTTGCGTTCTCTTGCAAATGTTTTGCATTCCATCGCAAAACGTTTTGAGTTCCATGAGAAACTTTGCGTGCGTTCGCTCGCAAGGAACTCAAAAGTTGTGTGAGCGAATGCAAAGTTTCTCAGGGGAACGCAAGCATTTTGCGATCAAAACCATAGACTGTAAAAGAAATATGGACATAGTGTCCATGATGTCACCTTTAGGTTTCTGAAGAGCATTTTTGAAGCTCAAAAGTGGGCAGAGCCGGACTGCGCCATCTTGGCAGCGTGTCACTCCCGGATAACAGAAAATGGGCAAAGAGGCAGGACGTGGGTGGGGCTGAGGTGCCTGGTTGCTGAAACCAGCAGCAGCAATCTGCAGAACTTTAAAGGCCTTTACACACCGGGACGAATATCGCGTGCGTTTATCGCCAGCATTTTTCGTGCAAATTCAGTAGATGGCGCTCCCGATACACAAGGTGGTAGTGTGGCACTTTACGCTTCTGACACTCGCTTGTCACACAGAAGAAGAAGAGAGACAGTATTTACGTGCTTGCCAAAACCATTCACACACTTCTTGCTAACTGGCAAGCAGCATTAGCAGCTCATCTTCTTCTTTGTCTAGTTACTTCCTCTTCGTCGTATAAATGTGTGCTCGGCAAGACCGTTTTGAGCTTGAGCGCGTTTTACTGTAACTTCAGCAGCTCCAGGCACGTGAACAAAAGCGGCAATTTCATTGGTTGGCCAGTTTTAATTGCTGCTGCTGGTTTCAGCAACCAGGCATCTCAGCCCCACCCACGTCCTGCCTCTTTGCCCATTTTCTGTTATCCGGGAGTGACACGCTGCCAAGATGGCGCAGTCCGGCTCTGCCCACTTTTGAGCTTCAAAAATGCTCTTCAGAAACCTAAAGGTGACATCATGGACACTATGTCCATATTTCTTTTACAGTCTATGGTTTTGATCGCAAAATGCTTGCGTTCCCCTGAGAAACTTTGCATTCGCTCTCAAAATGTTTTGCGTTCCACTGAAAAACAAATGAGTTATTAAAAAAATATTCACCCCCCTCACAGTTGTCACGAAGGGCAAAATTAGCTGTATAGACCAAAACCACTTTTTGTACCAGCTGTAAACAGGTTTTTCTGGTGTAAAGTTAGACATTTTAGCATGGAGGATATATGGAATTAACTCCCTTTTGGAGCCTGTCGATGAATTGCAGTTTAATCACTTCCATATTGGCTTCAAGAGAGAGACCGGAAGGTTGCCGCTCGGATCAAATGCAAAGTTTCTCAAAGAAACACAAAACATTTTGTGAGCTGACCTCTTCAGTGTGATGATGTTTAATGTCCCAACATAAAAAAATGCTAACTCGCTTCCGGGTTTTGGCCTGCAAAACTGCGTCATACTTCCACCACTCTATTACCGTTATTATTTTTATTAAGTGGCGGAAACAAGCTTCCATACTTTACGGCCATGTGCATTAAAATATAAATGATAAAATGTAGTGATTTAATTACACATAAAAGGCTGCCTACGCATACTTAAAAGCAATAGGGTGACACTGTATAAAATATAAAAACCTGGACCTTGTGTCCAGTACTTTGGATTTAAGAGTCCGACACACCCATTTCAGGTCTCGGAGTCTCTGTCTCTGTTATCCATCACCAGGATAGGAAGCTGAATATTCAATATATTTCAAACAAACACGTGCTTTCGCTATCTGTCATATTTTAACAGTTTTTAGTCTCGCTGAGATCTTTCTGCCGAATAAGTTTCTATGCCCATTTAAGGCATAACGTCTAGCGCCTGGATATAAAGAGTTGAATTAAATTGGTTGCCCTGTTTTTTTAAACACTATTTAAAACTTCTTTCTTGGGTTAAATTCTGTATATGCTAGCATCATTCATTTATATTCAGTTGTGTATGCTTATGTTTATCAAATTACTATTATAACATTAAAATAAATGTTTTGGTCACTTTGTTTGTACTGAAGTGTTAAATATATAGGCTAATTGTAGGAAAAGAAAATCTCATGAAAAACAAAAAACTTCTGACTAAACATGCACTAAAATTCATTCAGCGTTTTTGATCGATACTGAGCGGATTCTCATTACCGGTAAATTAAACATTTATTTTCAACAGAAATGCCGTAATTGGCTACAATACTCAACGCTGTAAAATCATGTTGTACTCATGTAACTCAAATAAAATAACCAGATCACTCAAGAAAAACATTAACGTTGTCTCTTTTTTATCTCTCCCCAGAATAAAATGCTACTGTAAAGCCTAGCCGATGCACATATTGTGTTAATATTTACCAGAAATTGCTGCAAATATAGGGAAACTGCTGTCTATCCTGCTAATCCTATTCAAACAGATTGACAGCGCAGAGTTGTTTAGAACTATTGAGAGCTCTATGAACAGGCGAGATCAAAGCGTGTCGCAACTCTCTTTTTCTATGGCTCCGAGTACAAGTACCTAGTGGAATAGATACTAATATCAAACAAATTCCCAGCTCCTCCTCCTCAGACTCGATGCTCATGTGGGTTGCAACAGGAGCGAGCGCATTGAAAATGGAAGGCACTTAGACACTGTATGTTGATGAGTTGATTTATCTGCGTTTCAAAAGAATCCTGTTTTTTTAGATGGATGCAGAGGCTTTTTAGGTCAGGTAGAATCTGCGATCTCTGACCCAGTTTGTTTGCTTACTTTGGCCGCTGTGTTTTCTGCAAACTGGCAATCCGGGGTATCAAAATACTATTGGGTAAACTGCCGGCGTGCAGTATCACACAGACCAAAACAAAAACAGACATGGCTGTAGCATTGTTTTTCAGAGAAACGAGTATGTGAACTTAGCATGTTTCCTAAATATCGGCAAACATACTATGGTATTTTTATGCTTTAGTACGCTCAAAAAATTACATACAGCACCTTTAAAATGTTAAAACAGCTTGCCATATCAAGTCAAACTACGCCAATTTTATTTGTGGAGCAATGCAACTTATCTCAGTCCTCTAATGCAGGGGTTTTCAAACATGTCCTGGAGGACTCCCAGCCCTGCACATTTTGTATGTCTCCCATATTTGACACACCCACTTCAGATCTTGCAGTCTCTAATAATGAGCTTATGAGGTATGTTAGATGAGGGAGTGATGGGGGTCCTCCAGGACAGGTTTGAAAACCCCTGCTCTAATGGGTCAATATTTTCTTTAGGGTTCTTTATTATGCCCGTGGCTCCGGGTTGGGGGTTGGGCACAGGGCTAACAACCCAGTCCCTTAAAAAAAAGCTTTGTTACGGAAATAAAATGGATCCATATAGATAAGTAAATCTGTTCAGTAGAGCGCAAGGGAGAAATGTGTTGCACGCAAGACAAGGAGATTGTACAGTAATATTTTTAAATAAATGGCTTAATTTATTTCTCATTCATTGGTACATTTGTGATGTTGACATGCAGTGCTTATTTTGATGATCTTGTGCAAATATGCATGAACTTACTCGTCCAGGACGGCGTCCAGGCAATCGTCGGACATCTCCTCCACCGCAGAGTCCACGCAAGAAGCGACACTCTGTTTATCCGATGAAGAATCCCATTCCTCCGTCTCGTCGTGTTCTTCATCGCTGTTGACACACTCCTCCGAGCTGTCGACCTTCTCCTTATTGCACGCATCCATCGCTACATGCAGAGCTGAATAAAGTCGCAGATTGTACAAAAACCAAAATGGAGCAAAAACCATGCGCTGATTTCTTACAGAACCACTGAGATCGCTCTTCTATTCGCTATAGGTATCCCGTACCTGGACGTCACTGGGATTGGTCGTCCTGATTGGCTATTTCGAAAAAAGTTTGTTTTATAGCCCGAAGGCCTTTTTTTTTGTCCACAGAAGAAAAGCAAAATCTGCAAATACTTCTAGTGGGAAAGTCTTAATTATGGATAGAAGCATTCAATAAAATAATAATAATAATTACTATATACACACACTTCCCCCCCTAAAATATTTTAATCCAAATGTGTTAAGTAAATGTTATATTTAAAAAAATAAAATAATTTAAAGGGTTAGTTCACTCCAAAAAAAAAAAAAAAAAAATTAATCAATTGTGCTGCCTTCACGTGCTATCAGTAATGTCCTACTTCCCACTGCAGATGACGTGATTATGAGCTTGTTGCATTCAAGTGCTTTGTTGTCGGAATGAACAGGATATGTGGAGGCCACCGGGTTTATTCATGCCTATTTATTGGGAAAATCTTATTAAAACCAAAATGATATGTAGCGTCACATCATGCACTGACAACCATAATCATTTGCGATGCTATCCAGATAGTCCGCTTTCTGCCGATTCGGCATAATTTCAGTCAAATGCAGGCTATTTTCGCTGTATATAAAACATACAGTACGCTTTAAATGATTACACGTATATGTAGCTTATACACTCATCTAAAGGATTATTAGGAACACCATACTAATACTGTGTTTGACCCCCTTTCGCCTTCAGAACTGCCTTAATTCTACGTGGCATTGATTCAACAAGGTGCTGAAAGCATTCTTTAGAAATGTTGGCCCATATTGATAGGATAGCATCTTGCAGTTGATGGAGATTTGTGGGATGCACATCCAGGGCACGAAGCTCCCGTTCCACCACATCCCAAAGATGCTCTATTGGGTTGAGATCTGGTGACTGTGGGGGCCATTTTAGTACAGTGAACTCATTGTCATGTTCAAGAAACCAATTTGAAATGATTCGAGCTTTGTGACATGGTGCATTATCCTGCTGGAAGTAGCCATCAGAGGATGGGTACATGGTGGTCATAAAGGGATGGACATGGTCAGAAACAATGCTCAGGTAGGCCGTGGCATTTAAACAATGCCCAATTGGCACTAAGGGGCCTAAAGTGTGCCAAGAAAACATCCCCCACACCATTACACCACCACCACCAGCCTGCACAGTGGTAACAAGGCATGATGGATCCATGTTCTCATTCTGTTTACACCAAATTCTGACATCTGAATGTCTCAAGAGAAATCGAGATTCATCAGACCAGGCAACATTTTTCCAGTCTTCAACTGTCCAATTTTGGTGAGCTCGTGCAAATTGTAGCCTCTTTTTCCTATTTGTAGTGGAGATGAGTGGTACCCGGTGGGGTCTTCTGCTGTTGTAGCCCATCCGCCTCAAGGTTGTGCGTGTTGTGGCTTCACAAATGCTTTGCTGCATACCTCGGTTGTAACGAGTGGTTATTTCAGTCAAAGTTGCTCTTCTATCAGCTTGAATCAGTCGGCCCATTCTCCTCTGACCTCTAGCATCAACAAGGCATTTTTGCCCACAGGACTGCCGCATACTGGATGTTTTTCCCTTTTCACACCATTCTTTGTAAACTCTAGAAATGGTTGTGCGTGAAAATCCCAGTAACTGAGCAGATTGTGAAATACTCAGACCGGCCTGTCTGGCACCAACAACCATGCCACGCTCAAAATTGCTTAAATCACCTTTCTTTCCCATTCTGACATTCAGTTTGGAGTTCAGGAGATTGTCTTGACCAGGACCACACCCCTAAATGCATTGAAGCAACTGCCATGTGATTGGTTGATTAGATAATTGCATTAATGAGAAATTGAACAGGTGTTCCTAATAATCCTTTAGGTGAGTGTATGTAAATACCTAGCTGTTTTGGGGGAAAAAACTAATTAAATCACTCCTGCCACAGCAGTAGATCTCCCCGCCACTATAGGGATGGAACGATTACCGGTTTCACGATAAACCACGGTAAAATGTACTGACGGTTAGTAGTATCGTTTAAAATTTTATTATCATTAAAACCGCGTTTGATTATCACGATTTTGAAAACTCGCGCTAAATCCTATCCAGTCAAGCGCGCAACGCTGTTTTCTAAATGAGGAGAAATGGCGGAAGGCAGTGACCGCGCCGGTAGATTTCTCCGCCTTCTAAAAGGACCAAATCTGAGGTGTGGAAATATTTTGGCTTTTACAAAAGTCCTGAGGGGAACTTAATCGAAGATGGTCACCCTGTCTGCAGAACATGCAAAAAGAAAGTCGCTGTAATAGCGGGAAACACTTCAAATCTGCAAACGCAAGGCAAATGGACTTTGACCTCAATACTAAAACTACGTCTGGGAAATAATAACGTGAAGCTTGAGCCAAAGACGAACAAACAAGCTCAGACAAGACTAGGGCGACATTTAAGGGATAATAATGTATATTCATTGTACTCTTTTTTTTTTTTTCTTTTTTTTTACCACATAAATAACTACGGGGACATATTGAATTGAGATTAATCTTTTAAATCTTAACTGTTTATAAATCCATTTTGTACAGTGTACATACTAATCGTCCAGACAAGATGATCGTTATAGTTATAGTAATAATTATAGTAGTATTAATAGTAAAGTCCTCTGATTTCATTTTCAATACAATCAAAAACAGAGACGCAAGATGCATGTAGCATTTGAATGAAACGAGAGCGCGCGCCCGTTGTGATGCGTGGATGTGCGCTGTTATGCGTTGCTATTGACGACGGTCATTATAAGGAAGGAAATGCCACAGAATAGAATCTTCCTTAAAATGCATAGAGCTGCTTGCTTTATTTGTTGATCAAATATAACGCTTGTTGAAATGTTTTCGGTGTGTGCATCTGTTATTTTAGAACACTTTCATCTCATTTGAACAAAACCGTGATAATATTGATAATCGTGATAGTTTGGGTCACTATAATCGTGATATGAAATTTTCATACCGTTTCATCCCTACCCGCCACCATGTAAGTTTATGGCACACCCATCTCAAGAATTTGGGTAGCCTATCAAAAATATTTCCGAACTTCCCAGTGGTAAACACGACATCAAAGGGCGTTCATGTGCAATTTTTACCTAGGAAACTCATATTTATGATAATTCCGATAGCACGTGAGGGCAGCATGGTTCACCTTCATTGTCCGTCAGATTTTCGTTTACCTTCAAAACACAAATTAAGATATTTTAATGAAATGGAACGACATAATTTTCACTTTTGGTTGAAATAACCCTTTAAAAGAATTTTAATATAATATGTTTACTTATAAAACTACTTAATATATTTGCTGTGCATATCACACATTTGCTGTGTATATTTTCCCCACTTTTAATTCAAGTCATGAAAAAAAATAATAAAAAAATAAAAAGGCTTATTTTCATATCTGATACCACCGATTTCTAACTTGCTTACCAAACTTACCAAAAATGATTCCGAAATGGCAATTAATAATAAACATATTTAATGACATGCAACAATTTGCAAAACAGTTCAAATATCACTCAAATCAGACTACTTAAGAATATTATACACAATGATATAAAACATGTTTTGAATGTCTATACAGTTGTAATACCATTAGATAAAATAGTTGCAGGTAATGGTACCAATAGCATTTCTATGAGAGCTTGTTTTGCTAAAATTACAAACCGTTCCACACACACATTTTCCAGCAAAGTTACGGTGCTCAGAACAGGAGAACCACAATGGTCGATTGGCTTTATTCACTAACGACTGGCCACATATATTCTAATACTAATTTTGCAGCACCACAATGAACAAAGACACCATAACTGTGTCAATAAGCCTGGATCAGTAGTAAATGGCACAATTCAGCAATGGTAAAACATCGGACGGACGGCGCAAAAGCCCTAAAAATAAAACTGGGAGAAAAAGAAAGTGTCAATTACTACTTCATCTACTTGCAATGCAAAAACTCATAAACCTACTACTAAAAGATTTTCTTTTCTATTATATCTCCAGTGTATCAGTATTTATAAGCCTCAAATGCCATTAGTCACTGTCAACGGCTCGCTAGTTTCATGTTGCATGTCTTTGAATTCCTGGGGTTTGATAACGCTCTTACCTTTGTAGGGCTGAGCGAACTCTTTACTGCCCTAGAACTTCAGAAATCCCTTTAAAGGTATACACGTGCATTAAACATGGCACAATGGTCTTTATCATCACAGTATGCTAATGCCTATCTAGAGCCAGGGATTTATCAATATGCTGATTGAGGACTGTTGGGACACTTCAGACACAGGATGGTTCTGTCTGGGGGGCAGAGTCGTTTGCACCTCAATGACACATCTGTAACATTTGCTTCACAGGACATGCTTTCAACTACATACTATTTATCCACTAATGTGTTTTAACATGTAACTATGTCATGTTTGGTCTCATCTGACACCTTATAAACTGATCTGAATGGGGGAGAACTTAATAGAGATATTAAAGTATCCTAATGTACAGGTACTATAGCAGCATAAGCTTCCAGCCTCACACCTTGATTGGTTTTGGTTGGCAGTTTGGACTAGTCTACAAATTAACTGCACTTTAAGTTTTACTCCGTATCAGACTTATTACTAAGGCCTTGTTCATGCCATCTACTGTAGCAGTCACGCTTCGGAACAAAGCACAAATGCACCTGACAAGTTTCACACATGACTGGACTTTTGCTTGAACATATTTTGCAATTCCGCCTTCCCTGTGTGCTGTCTCCTTTGATGTACTTGGGCAGGTGAGAGTCAGTAGAAGCTGGTTCTACTCATCTAGAGGCATATGCAGGGCCTGTTCCTGCAAGCTCTCTAACAAGTGCCTCCCGGAAGGCCTTCTGTGTCAGAGGCTTCTGGTTCTTCATCTTGGCCATCTGCTGGTGCAAAATGAAGGCGTTTACTACAGCGATGTCCACAAAGTGGTAAAAAAAGGACCGATACCACTTTTTCGTTTTATGTAGAAACTGTGTAATATCCAATCAGTGCATCAGAGAGATCCACTCCTCCCATGTGCCTGGAATGAAAATAATAAGATTTGTCATTTAAAAGGCACAAGCACAACCTTTACACCATTGAATAAAGTCTACTAACTTGTTGTAGTCCAACACTGCAGCTGGAACGGGGAAATCCTGAATGGCCCAAACTCCATCGGCTCCTTTCACATTCCTCTTTATGGTGTCACCATTAAAGCTTACCGCTGTCCTGGTACAGCGGTTTGATCCTACACAGGCGGTCAAATTCAGGCGTTCCCTTCTTCTTGTCATTTTCTGCATCCACTTTGGGATCACTAAGATGGAGAGTCCTACATATGCAAAGAAATTTTCTACCTGACATGATTTGTGCAGGATACGGCAGACTGTACATGTGAGACTTCCTCCAATAGTCTGTCAGTTTGAAGCATTTCAGCAAACCCATGTAAATCACCAGTGCTAGAAATGACTTGAATTCTTTCATAGAAATGTCCTGCCATGGCTTCGTCGTTCCTTCCTGACGCATGGCCCCCTTTGCATTTGAGTTTGCTAGAATTGTCCGCATGACAGATTTTGAAAAGAACAACTCAAAATACTGTAGAGGACTGCATGATGCATTGGAGACCAACTGTGGGCCGGGTGTTTGTCTAGGTCTGAAGATTGGCTGAGTCGGCTCAATATCAGGCTCATCTACACTTTTCCACTTGTGTTCTGAGATGGAAAAAGGTAGGGATCGACTCACACTGATTTTCCTACCTTTTCCTTTACCAATTTTTTACAGAGGCAGGTGAAGCAGATCTGCAAGACTTTGCTGGAGATGGTGATATGGAAGACAGACCAGATCTTTTCCTCTTTCGTGGAGTAACCTCTGGATTCCAGTCACCATCATCACCACCACAACCATCATCACAGGGATCTGAAAACCTGTTGCATGAGGCAAGAATACAAAACAGCATTATAGGTGTCACATTTCGTCGACCTTGGAATTATAAGTTTCTATCTGACATTTCTGTCAAAATTGAGTTATCTATCTATCTATTTATTTATCAAAGCTGTTAAAATTACTTCAAACTTCCTGGTTAGGCTTTCTCAAGCCAACATCAAAGTTTGTCTACAAACTTTTCAATCCATACTCGTCTAGAAACATTATACCTGTCCCACTTTCCTGGTCAGATGTATTACAGTAGCTTTCTGTCTAAACCAACAACAACAACAACAAAAAAACTACAGTTCCTGCCATAATTTGTTTAACTACCCAACATATTCCCTACCTAAAATTAGCATCTGCACTGGACAAAATATTTAGCACTACCTTTTATGCGTAACTTGAACCAGAAACAAATTATGAGTTAACGGTTTGTGTTTCTTGAAAAATATTGCTTCAAGTAATGTTTTGCCAGATAGAACCTTATAATTCCAAGCAGAAAGTGATTATTATTATTATGTTTTTGTTTTTTAGAATTAGAAGGTTCTACCTGCATTTGGCCTGTTCCAAATATGTAAAAACCCATTTAAAAATTTGATGATTTTGATATTGTACATTTAGAATACATTTAGGGTCACTGTACAATGAAACTCTTTTTGTATTAATTTTGTACCTATATTGCTAAAGCAAGTCTTTACATGTGTATATTCATGTTCATATTCTAATCCCTAAAGAAATACAAAATAAATAGCTGTAATATAGTTACAAACATGTTTATGCGCACACCTAAAATTATTATATTTGTGGACAAACATAAAACATGTACCCGTAATTCTTAAAGTTACTACATTAACGTTAAAATGCTTTGTGTATGCAATATAAAAAATGCACTGCAGTCTGGGGTCATTAAAATGTCTAGTCACTAGTACATAAAGAATAAAATGTATAAAAATTAACACCACACTGATCATTCATCTTTTCCTTTACTACTTCAGGCATATCTCGTACATCACTGGTTTGGAATAATTGAAACATTTATAGGTGGCCATTAAAGAGTTAAATGTATGATCTCCCCTTAAGCCATATCATTTAGCTCCAAATGATTTGAATTTTGCCTAAAATGTGATTAATATGTGTGATTATATATATACACATCTCCACTTTATATAAACAGCATATTAAAATGTGTGTAAACTTACTGGTCCAAAACGTAATCCAGATCGAGGAGCTCTTCTTTAAAATCACTCTCGTCGGACGATTCTCCCATTTCAATCGTCTCGTTGTGTTCCTCATTGATGCCGGACGATATCCCATTTTCAGCGGTATCGTCGTATTCCTCCTTGATACCGTTTACACACTCGTCTTTACCTGTTATATCCATTGCCATAAGCACTCCCCGCAAAACGCAATTCTGCAGTTGGAAAACAAAAACAAATCTCGTGCAGAAAGAGGGCTGTCCTGTTGACAGAGTAACCGCACTCTCATTGGCTACTTTTCTTGTCTGTCGTAATGTGCTGGTATATCATTGGTCAAACGCCAGACAGTGGGAACTACAGACGAAAACCCTTAGATGCAACACGTGAGGGTTATCTGTTTTGTAGTCATTATAATTAGCTAAATTAAATTTAAAAACAAGTCAGCGGGCGGTGTTCACAAGCTTAGGAGTTTTCATGTTATACATTTTTTAACAAAAATCTAATTTGTACCAAGGGGGTACCCACAGGTGGGGTAAATGCCCCCACTCTGACAAAGCAATTTGCTTTATACGTTTACAGCAAAATCAGAGTACAAGCATGTTTTAGCTTAAAACTAAAAAGACAAGCCAAAATAACATTAGATATATATGAATATTTATTAATAAACCATTTTAAAAATCAACCTTTTTGAAAAATATTGTTAGCTGATGCTAACTGCTGGCTAACTAGCTAGCTGATGCTAATGTGATATGTCGAAAAGATTGTATTTACGAGATGAACGCACATGAACGAGTGGGAAGCTCTGGATTTTCTTTAAGCACCGATCTTTACGAGATGGGGGCGTGCACAATATTTACTTGTAGGCAATTTTGCAGTGACTAATGCCTTCACGTGCTGTCGGAAATGTACTAATTCCCACTTTAGAAGTCGTGATTACGAGCTTGTTGTTGTTTATTCTAGCCTATTTATTGGGAAAATCTTATTAAAACCAACATCATATGTAGTGTCCTATGCAGTGTTGGCTGTATCACATTCTTCTTTAATCCATAATGGCAGCACAGAGGCTTGTTTAAGCTGCGTCCTCTACTGTACAGGTGTAAATTAGCATTTCCTTTAGCCTGCGGCGTATTCATGTCACTTTTGGTGTGAAAGGAACTTCTTTGTTGTTATTAAAAACAAGGTGAGAAAAAGTAACGCAAAAGTAATGTTTTTCATAAAAAGTAACTAAGTAACGCAATTAGTTTCTTTTTTTAGGGAGTAACACAATATTGTAATGCATTACATTTAAAAGTAACTTTCCCCAACACTGGTCCTATGCACTGACAACCATAAACATTCCAGATAGTCCGCTTTCTGACGATTCGGTATAATTTCAGTCAAATGCAGGCTATTTTCGCTGTGTATAAAACATACAGTACGCTTCAAATGATTACTTGTATAAATATGCTACATTAATGACAAGACAAGACGACCTAGCTGTTTTGGGGAAAAGCGAATAAAATCACACCTGCCACAGCAGTAGTTCTCCCCGCCACCATGTTTAAAGTTTATGGCACGCCCTTCTCGGGAATTTGGGTATCAAAAATATTTCCGAACTTCCCAGTGGTAAACATGACATCAGAGGGCGTTCATGTGCAATTTTTACCTTTATGATAATTCCGATAGCATGTGAAGGCAGCATAAGGCTTTTTTATTTACAACAAAATAAGCTAATTCCCTGCACAAAATAACGACAGTGTAATATATATTGTTCAATATATGTAACGATAAAGTATACAGTGGCTTCATAAATGAATTAAAAACATTAAAAAACAGAACCTGATGCACATTCTTTGCTATATTTTTGTGTAGTTAATTAAGAGATGGTCCGAGGAAAGTGACTTGAACGCACACTTCCCACCTTGTAAATACGAACTTCCAGAGCAAAGCATCTATCAATACACAAAAATTAAGCAAGCAAAAAGCTTACCAGTAGGTGGAGCGCTCAACATGTCTTTAATACACGACTGTTTGAGGGAAGAATAGCATGGTTTTGTTTGCATAGAAATACGTTACAACAGTTATTAAATGCCATATTACCAAATGTCTTTCTATAAAAAGAAAATGTATTTTAGGTGGGATTTCTTAGCTAAATGAAACAAAATGCAATAGCATCTGATAACTAAGCACATTTAGACAGCTAAATATTAATATGACCATTTACAACATTTAAAGCCATAACAACGTTTTGACAACTGAGATCTATAAAGAGAGCAAAACATCTATCTAGTTTTCAAATAATTTACATGGATAACAAAGCAGGCAAAAAAGGTCTTACCAGTAGGTGGGGCTCTAAACATATCTTAGTTTAACTAGACAACTGCTTGATGGAAGAATAGCATGGTTTTGCTTGCATAGAAATACATTGCTTTTGCTCTTTGAAATGCACAAAACGTTCATTTAACGCAGAGCTCTATATTAACATTTTGTTAAAGCAAATCATAAAATCAGGTTGTTTCCTTAATGTTTGTCATCTTGCTGTAACTGATGCACACAAGTTCATGATTCATGGTTAATGTGGCATTTTTTAAATCCATTATGACTGCTTTTTTTTTTTTTTGTAAAAATGTGTTTACTAGGGCATGCAGTTAGTTTGGGAATGTTGTTAACATGGGCCACATTAAAAATTTAGATGCTATATGAGCATGGTGAAACAGTAAGAAGAGTCTGAGAGAGAGCGAGCCTGTGCTCACTGCCGATCCAGGAGCTGTGTGTGCGTGTGTCCAATCTGAAACAGGTTTTCCCACAATAGGAACTCTCCACCCATCCTGGTTGGACTTTAAAAGCCCAGCCTCTCCACAGAGAGACTCCCGTCGTGCTCAGGTCTGCCCACCTGTTCTCATCTGAAACATCTGCCATTGCAGTTCAGTTTCTCTCGCTACTATCTAACTATGAGTCTGAGAAACAAACGCATCAGTTCCAGCAGCTCCGTGAGGAGCAGTGGGAAGATGGGAGGTTTTGGCTACAGCAGTTTGAGTGGGGTCTCCCTGGGAGCATCTGCTCCAAGCTTCAGCACCAGCTCGGCCTATTTGGGGCCTCCAATCGCCAGCGTCTCCGTCAACAAGAGCCTGCTGGCGCCCCTCAACCTGGAGATCGACCCCAACATCCAGATGGTGCGCACTAAGGAGAAGGACCAGATCAAGTCGCTGAACAACCGCTTCGCCACCTTCATTGATAAGGTACAGTTGGGTCTCTTGTTCCCAGAGAACAGTATAGTTTCAGTCAAAAAGTAGAGGTTAAAACAAGAGTTGATGGCTAGTCTTTTATACGATCAACATCTCTTGCAGCACAAACCTCCAAGCGAAAGGTGATTTGGTACGATAAATGATAGTTCTGTAGCGTGACCCATTTCTCTGAAGCCTGAAACCTGATAAAAAGCAGCTCATATTTGACTAAGCCACTGAAGACAGCACTATCCCAGGGAGTATGAAGGAGGCTTTTGTGTGCTGGAGGACAATGCAACCAAATCCCAGGAGCCTGCCGGACTGAAATCGATACTTCAATCGCACTGCAGTACAACCAAGTCACTGTTGTGGGTCGGGGCAGGGCTGGGTCTTCCAACACGGGTCTCAGGTCGGCTTTTAAAGTGCTCTAAATTAAGGATTTACCCAGAACCCATCTAGGTCAGCCACTACTCTCCGGAGTGTTATAGTTCAGCTAATGGGGAGTCATGTTGCTCTGTTAATGAGTCCATCCTGGCAGGGTGGGCATCTATTAAAGCGGACAAGCTTTCAGGATGTGCAGTGAACTGAAGAACTTTCAAGGAAGAGCTCTTAAAATGCTGAAATTCCACAGAAGTGGACTCTTTCTTCTCAGCCCTCACAGAAACATGACAAGAAAACTTGTAGAGAATAACTGGTAACAAAGCTCCAGTCCAACACTTTAATTGTTCCTCAAGGAGGATTTACATTTAGGTTGAACAACATCTACATCAGCATCATATACAAAGATAAGGTCACATTTACTTTGATCACAATTAGTGCTGCATAAAATCGCCTAAGGCTTCTTATAACATTGAATACTGAGATTCAGCATCCATACGGGACCCATTAATTCAATATGAAATGTAAATATTTTTTAAGATATATTGTACCTCTACAGGTGCGCTTCCTGGAGCAGCAGAACAAGATGCTGGAGACCAAATGGGAGCTGCTGCATAACCAGGCCCCAGGCCGGTCCAACGTCGAGCCCATGTTTGAGGCGTACATGGCCAACCTGCGCAGACAGATGGACGTGGTCAACAACGACAGGACCAAGCTGGACGGAGAGTTGAGGAACATGCAGGGTCTGGTGGAAGACTTTAAGCACAAGTACAGTCTTTAGATCGACGCTAGAGGAGAGCCTCTCTTTTATTTCTTTGAGAAACCGAATATGCAGCCCAACCTGCTAGAGATTTGATCTGACACAACTCATTATGTATCATTAAAAAAACAACATATCACTATGTTTTTCCAATATCTTGACCACTTTCCTAAACTTAATCCGTCTTCTTTCACAGACATCAGAAACTTAAATATGCACTTTGTATTTTCTTTGACTCAGATATGAAGATGAGATCAACAAAAGGAACAACCTGGAGAACGACTTTGTGATTCTGAAAAAGGTTTGTTACCACTGTAAAAAGGGATCAGTTGACTTAATTTAAAAAGTAAATAAATGTCATGCGTAATTGGAAAATTAAGTTATGTGGAATTGTCACATAACTTTTTTTTAATTAAGGCAACAGGTTTCCTCAATTTTTTAAGTTAAGTCAACTGATCACTTTTTACAGTATGCCTTTTGAGGTCAGGAGTCAAAAATAGTTTTACTTTATGAAACACAAACCAAGAAGTATGACCTCATGATGTGGGGTTAGGGCAGGTTACCAGGTAAAAAGATGAACTTTTAGGACCAGGGAAAGTTAAACTTTCACAACACGTTTAATAAAAGCAGCCCAGGCGAGAGTACAATGAGATGTTTGGGAGGGGTAAAGAGCTCTGAGCTGCTAAAGTTAAGACTGGAGGGATCAAATCACCACTGACAAAAGCCTGGGTGTGGATGCGGCATTATTTATACACCAGAGGAGATCTGTTTTCAGTGGCCTACAGAGACTAGCAAGAAGTCAAAGTTGCATACTAAATATCTAACAAGATATTGAATATCGATATGAGCATTCAATGCCTAAGGAAGACATACAAGTTATTCAAGGTTGCAATTGAGAAGAGGAAAAAATGTACTGTGTCCCATAGGATGTAGACTCTGCGTATCTGGTGAAAGCTGATTTGGAGGATAAAGTTGGTGCACTGACTGATGAGATCAACTTCCTGAGGACCATCTACGATGAGGTGACACACATTCTTGTACATCTATCTTTGTGAGGACATTCATTGACACAATGCAATCCCTAACCCTACCCATCACAACTAAGTGCCTAACCCGAACCCTTTCCCTAAACCTACCCTTAACCTATTTATAACCTTATCCCTAAAACCAAGTCTTGACCCTCAAACAGGCCTTTAAAGGCATCTCAGAAAGCGAGGACCAGCCAAAATGTCCTCCCTTTACTCTCTTTGTCCTCACTCCGCTGGTCTAAAACAAAAACGGGTCTTCACAAAGATAGTTGTACACAAAAAAATAAGCTACATACAAAACTACTCGCACTCAAAATTCCTTTGAGAGAAAAAAAAACATACAAGTCAAATGTTTTTATTGCATTAAGATAATGCAGAGTACCAGTAAATAAAACTAAATGTTACCCTAATAAAGGAAACAAGTCTGGGAAATGTGCTATACAAATAAACTTAAGCTCATGAACCTTATTCATTCAGCACTAATCCAAATGTGCGCACATTGCAATGCTTGACGTATAGAAGTATCTTTAGAATATAAGTTGCAGCATGTTTCAGATGAAGATAAAGAAAACATACAGTACATACTAAGCCAAAGAATATAATTTGAAAGTTTTGTCTTTAAATCTTGAAGTACGCATTGCCATATGGGGAAACACTGGTCAAAGCAAATCAAATACCAAGACCAATTCGGCTTTCAAAAATACATACATATGCCTTGTCTATTTGGATCAGGAATTGCGTGAGCTGCAGGCCAGCATTAAAGACACGTCCGTCGTCGTGCAGATGGACAACTCGCGAAACCTCAACATGGATCATATTGTGGCCGAAGTCAAGGCTCAATATGAGGATATCGCAGCCAAGAGCCGTGAAGAAGCTGAATCCTGGTACAAGTCCAAGGTAGACACAAAGGCAAACTTCTTCCTTTTATTAATGCATTAGCTTCCAAGAGATTTCTCTCTTAAAGTCAACATGAAGTCCCTTGTATTTCTGATTGAAAAAGTAAACTTAATGTCATGAAATGTATTTGTGGCAGGATTGATTTTATACATTGAGAATTGATTGGTTGGGGAAAGTCTTTTCAGAGGCAAGTCATTATATTTACAATGTGACCAGGAAGATGGATTAAGAAAGTAAACTTTTCATGTTGACCCTAGGTGTTTTTCTTCATAGAGCTTCATAAACATCTAGGAATAAAAATTGTTATGGGACAGGACTAGGGTTGCAAAGGGGCCGAACATTTTTGGTAAATTTGTAGAAACTTTCCAAAAGTTTCAGAAAATTTCCCCAAAAAATCCTGGAAAGTTTCCAAAAATCCTGGAAAGTTTGCAACCCTTAAGCTTGGTACATACTCTGCAAGAACAAAGAAATTTGTTTGTTTGTTTGGCAAGAACAAACTTTGTTGTTCTTGCCAGGACATTCCATACTTCACGAGAAAAGCAGGTGTCGAACATTTTCGTTTCTCCACATTAACCCCGCCCACTTTAAATTTCCGACCAATCATACAATAGTTCTCAGACACCCACAAGAAAAAAGTTCTGCTCAGATGATGTGTCGAGAACAAGCTGCGAGAACTCCCAAATCAGGCCTGCGAGAACAAAATGACATCTCACAGCCCTGGGAGCGAGAACTTTTTTCTTGCGGAGTATGTACCAAGCTTTAGACAGGACTACAGTAACTTGTGCACTGATCTGTTTTCCCATCTCGTTCTGGTCAGTTCGATCAGATGTCCTCTCAGGCCAGTCAGTACAACGATGAACTGCGAAACACTAAAGGAGAGATCGCAGATATCAACCGCATGATCAGCCGTCTGCAGAGCGAGATCGAGGTTATTAAATCGCAGGTGAGAAATGTGCTACATTAACCTTTTCTTTAACCTAAACCCATGGTGGTCGTTAACTCTCGAGGCTATAATCATTTTAGCGTGCGAACCTGGAGAACCAGATAGCGGAGGCCGAGGATCGTGGCGAGATGACTGTGAAGGAGGCCAAAGGTCGTATCAAGGACTTGGAGGAGGCACTACAGAGAGCCAAGCAGGACATGGCCCGCCAGCTCCGCGAGTACCAGGAGCTCATGAATGTCAAGTTGGCACTGGACATTGAGATCGCCACCTACAGGAAGCTGCTGGAAGGCGAGGAGGACAGGTAATATGTCGAGTCCTATTTTAGTGCATCGTTCTCTACCTAAGAGGAGTGTTTACATAAATAAATATTGACCGTCTCTTTATTTTTTCCTCTCACAGAATTGGGCAGCAGTCCATTGTGAACATCCAGGCTGTTCCCAACTACAGTAAGTCTAAATGGACATTCATTACAACAATGGCCACAGTATATACATAAAACATTTGACTTCTACAAAAGGCCCCTTAATAGTGTTTGTCGGCCCATTACTGTATGAAACACCCACTTTACACCAATTGTCCAGGAAGAAAATCAAGCCTTTCTCAGAGAACCTGTTCATTACCAGCACTTTAAACCACATACAATGTGCCCTTCATACACAATCTGAAAGCTGAATAGTATTATTTTTGTTTCACAGGTTCCAAAGGGGTGAATGGTTTTCAGCAGAACAACTCTCCATCACCTAAAATCCTGATCAAGACTACTGAAACCAGAAACAGCACCAGATTCAGCACTCACTGAAGTGTTGACCATAATCAAAAATACTATACTATACCTATGACAGTTAACCTTAAATATAGAAGTAGTTTTCTTTTGTCTTTCTGTGAATCAATGGGAAGAATCTGCAATTAATTTTACTGATATAACAAAGACATGTGCATGATTCAAATACTATATATAAACATATATATTCAACATAAATACAACAAATTAAATAACTATGTAACGTGAAATTGTAGAATGATTTATTCTATAGAATTAAATGCTTTTATTATTCAATGAGAAAGCATGAAAATGTGGTCAATTCCTCTTGCAATACAATCAGACAAACAAAAGTTTTTATTTTATATATTTTATTTTATATTTATATATTTTATTGTTTGACTCACTTTATTTTAATTGTTAAACAGCAGAAAACATTAATCAAACTGGTACAAACATTGGAAATCATATTGTTTACTTATTGTTTTGGACAAAAATCTTAAGTTGTTTTTTCTACCCAAATTCTGGGTTGAGCCTTTTGGGGCATTTTTCTGTGTTATTTTTTCAATATTTGGGTAGTTTTACAGTATTTGGGTTGTGTTACCCAGCTCATTGGTCAGACGTAACAGGTAGTTTTTGTGTAACCAAGATCCTGGGTCAGACGTAGTCTCGCGTAGCCAGAGCTTCAGACTGACGGCAGAAGGTCTGGACTCTATCGCAGCTTTCATTGGTCAAGGACCGCCCAAGAGGACGTTTGACTGCCATGTAACGCAAACAATCACAGTTCATTTTGTTCCGCGTAATGTTTAGGGGCGTGAAAATGTAAAGTCGATGTCCCTGCAATAACAGACCGGCGTGCATCTATAAATTATTCATTTAAGAACGTTGTGCAAGTTTACTGCAACAATGGAGCCGCAAACTTCACATACTTTTGAAAACCCAGCGTTTAGTTGATCCTGGTAAGCGCTCATTGTCACAGTTGTAAACACGACGTCGTTCTTCTTCCACGAGGGAGTTTGGAGTCGCGGCATTAGTTTCCAGGCGGATCGTTAAAGAACGCAACACACTCGTCTTGCGGACATCCTGTAGAATTCAACCAATCAGATGACGACTTCGAAACTCCTGAAGTGTTTCCAGATAAGTGTGCCATATGCATCAGACGTTCAGCCAATGGTCTGTGGCCGTGACGTCCGAGGCTGAGACTAGGTGAGACGTAACAACCCAGGGGTTGAGTTATTTATCGCAGGCTTTTTGCAACCTCTTTAGGAGAAAGCAGTGCAGCTCCGTTAAATTGGTACGTCTTCGGTAAAATACAGGTTTGTGCACATTTTATTTTATCTATAAATTCGTTATTGTGCTGTATATCGTTTCATTTTATGCAAAGCAACATACAGGGGCACGATGTGAGTCACCTACACAAGTGTCAATATAAATATTTATGATGTTAAAATATGTCCTCAGAACTGTAAACTGATTGTTTATGGACAGGTTATGGAGCCAGTCACCGAATATTTCATCTACGAGAGAAACGCCGGGGCGGCGGTCTAAAGTTAGAAGTTCCCCCGCTGAACATGACACAAGCTCCGGCACGTGATCCAGCGGCGTTATGGTGGAAACGGGACAACAGAGACTGCTCGATTACACCTGAATTACTTTTAAATGTTTAATTTTTACTTCTAATATTTGTTAAACAAGCTTAAATGTTGGCAATATGTATTAAAAACGATTTAAATAAGCTATACTGTAAAATACGATAAAGAAATTATCTTGCAAGCCAGTGGTGTCCAGTATTTTAAAAAGTTTAGAGGATTTAAGTTAATCAGTAGACATTAATTTAAAAAAAAAGCTAGTATTATAGTAAAAATGTATCAACTATGCTGGTTTAAATAAACAACCCAATTTGCTGGGTAAAATTAACCCAACATGTGTTCTGACCTATATTTACCCAGTGTAGATTTACCTGCATACCGATACACCATATGAACAAACAGATCTGATTTCAACACATCCAAAAGGTGAAATAAGCTGATAGTCTTAAAAAATGGAATAAAAACAAATCATAATCATGTGCAGTGTGAACAAAGCCTAAAAGACCTAAAATATAATATAAAATCAATCAACAAACCATACAGAAGAAAAAACACCTTACTGAACAGAAAAGAAACGAGAAGGTCTGAAAAATAACACCAAATATTCTCAACGGAACAACTGGAGTATTTCTTCCTCAGGGTTCCCACACCTTGGTTAACTTCAAATTCAAGGCCCTTTCAAGGACTTTCCAGGTCCAATAACTTCAAATTCAAGGACTTAATGTGGGGACACATTTCAAGTGAGAGCAAGGTTTCATCGCGTTACCTTGTAAGATACATTGTTACAGTTTTCATGTGTCAAACACAACTATGCAAATAAGCATTTTTCACATTTATTTTTGGCCATATGACAGAGATCTGATAATCTATTTGTAGTATTTCTGTTTTGCATAAAACTGAAGAATATTCGGTACATCCTATACTGTATTGTAAAATGATCTGATATTAACTTTTGCATGGATTTTATTGAAAAGAGTTCAGGCTCATGTTACCAGGAGTTTTGAGATATATGAGTTTTAAGTTTTTCTTGCCTCATGGGTTTACATTATCTTAACAAGCCAAGCAATTCAACATTACATTAAATGAAATATTTGGGCAACAGATTATCACAAATGTTTTATGTTTATTGAATGCAATATACAGTCATTGACTGAATATATTTGGATTCAGTGCAAGCACTGAAAATGTTGAGGTACCATCCTATGAACGTCATGGCAACACATAACACAAAGTACCTTACACAGGAAACAATTAACGTAACACATAAAAGCGTTTAACTAACAAGCAAGCATGCATAGGCCACGAAGTGTTGGCGAAATAACACATTAGCGGACCGGAGGGAATAATATGGAATTTTTTCCAGAAAACTTCTTGCACAAAATAAATTCAAGCACTTTCAAGGACCTGTATCTATGCATGTTTATTTTCAAAAACTTTCCAGGGCCTTGACTTTTTTTTTTTCAGATTCACAAACTTTCAAGGATTTCAAGGACCCGTGGGAACCCTGCTTCCTGTAAAACCTGCTCAAATAATAATTTGTCATTTGGCTACAGGCAATGTGCACTCCGTGACAGTAAAACATGATATGATAGGCCTTTCATGTTCCCTAATGCCAATAGTTTGAGGCTTCCGAAACTGACATGTACACTAACTACAGCTTTGGGAGTAAATTGTGTTTGAATAATAAATAAAACCATCTCAGACTCCCAACAATGAGAGTACTTTTAGAGGAAGAGAGGAGCAGTACGATGTCTTCAGCTCATTATGGTCAATGAGGGTTTAACAAAAACTCTGATTTTCTCAAAATTACATCCCGAAAAGTTTCTGGTGATGAAAAGCCTCAGGGTTGGAGACAGACACAATGACCACTGAAGAGAAATGTCGATATGAAGGCCATGATACTGCTGTTCTTCCCTAAATTGCTCCACATAGTTGACATGAATTGATTACTTCCACTCTTAGCTGGCCTCCATTACACTACACTTCACTTAATTATCAGCTGTATAATTTCTTACCGCGAAGATGCAGGCATCTCTGCCCCTCTCCGTTAGTTGTCCAGAGCTTCTCAGTTTCGCGTACTTCTGTTACTTTAACTTGGTTCGTTAAAATTAAAGTGTCCAGCTTAATAAAACTATAACATAATTACACATATAAGAAGAATGCGACCGTTTCGTCAGTTAGTTTTTGAATTCTGAGAGCGCGGGAAGAATTCAGTTGCGCGCAGGCGGGAAGCGCGAGACGATTTATTTTGGATTAATAATAATAACGATCCTAGGATTAATTATAAGTATAATGCGTTTAAGATTTATATTTATAGCTCACGTCGTATGACGACTTAATGTGTTTACACACATTTTAACTTTATCCTGTAAAATGGGCAGTTATAATATAGTGTACAGGAAATCTGAAATACTATGCAGCGACCTGAGAAAAACGTAAATACACTAGACTAGACACAAAAATGGTGGAGTATAGCGTTTATTAAAATAACATTTTTAGAGTACATGCTAAAATAACTATTTTTAAGCTAATTTATACCAAACTTGTCAAAAAATAATCCTATACTGCAAGAATGATTTGCAATTAAAGACTAATGAGGACCAACATTCATCTCCATCTCCATAATAATAATAATATTAAAGTCTTAGTTGCAAGTGTACAGATATACAAAACATTTATAAAAACGAACTCATGGCAAAAGCAAACATTAGTACTAGCAGAGGTTGACAAGTATTTTTACTTTTTACTCAAGTACATTTTTTTTAAGTATATGTACTTTATCAGTGTTTTTGTTTGTGGCAAAACTTTTACTTCACTACATTCCAAAGCATAATGTTGTACTTTTTACTGCAATACATTTCATAAATAAAAGTTTTTTACCTTTAATACTTAATTACATTAAAAATGCAGTACTTTCTTACTTGTACGCAAGTAAAACTATTTACTTCAGTAAAAGTAAGAAAGTACAAGATTTCTAATGTAATTAAGTATGAAATGATATTCAATATGAAACATAGTGCAGTAAAAAGTACATTATGCTTTGGAATGTTAAGTACAATTTTTCCAACGAAAAACACTGATAAAGTATTGCAAATGTACTTAAGCAGAATAAAAATACTTCAATACTGTCCGCCTCTGATTACTAGTGCCACCTTGTGTTTGGTAACTAGAATTACAAATAATTGTAGTGGCTCTGAGTACCAAGTGTCAGTCCATATACACAAAGATGACTGAGGATTAATTAATTAAAATATCCGTCTGACTGTGTTGCTTTTTATCATCGTCTTCTGAAAAGCAGAAGACTTCTGTCCCATGTTGTATTACCGAAACTCTGCACCAGCTCCATGCTGCACTGCTTTTCCAAGTGCTCTCTAGCATGCGCAGCCATGTCCCCACGAATCTCAAGAGCCTTGAAGTGTTCAAAGTCACTGCGCCCCAGTTTGCGTAACCTGCGCGCAGCAGAGCGGTAACACTTCCATGGCTGCGCCTCCAGCAGCAGATACTCACAGAGAGACGCCAGCCTGGAGAGGAGAGACAGAAACGCAGCGTCTCCGTGATTCAGATGCACCCACATAGTCACCGCAAAACAGGTGCACAGGTGGAAACGTGGGGAGCTAAACCTTCCCAAATAGGACTCTAGCGCTGCTCGGCTCTCTTGATCATCCATGATATCCAGGGGGATGAACTGGATATTCTGGGGAAAGGGGTTTGAGTTTTGTGCCCGAAGGATTAAATCTTGGTCCAGGTCAAATCCAAGCAGATACAGATCTCTTTTAGGAGAGTCACTTCCAGACGCCTCCTCATGCAGTAAATGCTTGAACAGAGCAACCGACAAGTCCTGACAAACAGGGAATAACACAAAACACATACTGGTGATTAAAACTACACATTTTTCTGAGTTGAATATGAAAGAATGTCCCTATTAAAACCAATCCGGTGATAATGTACTGTAACACAAATATCCATGACAAAATTATAAAATGATAGAAGTCTCAAAGAGCAATTTGGCAACTTCTACACAAAATAATTCACTGCGGAGCAAAAAAAAAAAAATCTAATACTGCTTTATTAATTATCTAATTTCCTTAGTATTTATAGTGGTTTTACACATAAAAGGCACAGCATGTAAGATTTTCGGATTAAAATATCCAAAAACTACTAGAACAGTGTTAAATATTTTGTTGACTTGTGTACTTGCATTATCCCAAATGTTTCCAACAATGTTTAAATCCAGAGAAATAAGCAATTTTAACCAGGACACGGACCGTGTACGTGCGTCGCCGATCAATGACATCATACCCGCGTTACCCTTGCTTATTTTGTAGAAACCATGGAAACACGCTTTAATATATGTGTTTTATTAGACAGGTGAGCAACTTTTTGGAGACATTCATCGACAGAAAACTGATCATTGTTATATAGCTCAACAAAGTCTTATTTACCGCGAGTACCATGTTTTACCATGCCTAATATCGATCTAGCTTACTGCAGTGTGCAAGTGTCTCATAGTAGCCACCGAGCGAAAGGTAGTATAAGACATAAATTATGTTTTTATGTTGCTTCATAAAATTGAGGTTAAACCACTTGAGTCACGTGGATTACTACCGTTCTGGGCCTTGAAAGTGGTAGTTGCGTGGATTGTCAATCGCTCAGATTTTATCAAAAAGATCTTCATTTGTGTTCTGATGATGAACGAAAGACTTACGGGTTTGGAACAAGATAAGGGTGCGTAATTATTAACAGAATTTTTTTTTTTGGGTGAACTATCCCTTTAAGATTTACCCTTTGGATTTAGATTTTTTTTTTTTTAAAGATAACCACAAGACACAAGGATTATTAAAATTAATTTAACAAACTGAACATCTAATAATATAGAGTATAATATGATATAAAAATGAGCTAAATCCTTCGTACCCCAGAGTTACATCCCACATCCAGCATTAAAACACGTTGATTGCTGTCAGAACCGAATCCGATGTTTTCAAGCAGCGCTTCCGGTATCAAACCCAGGCGATTCTCTGGTGGGTTGAAGCTGTAATAGTTTATAAAGTTTCCATAAGGAGCAGCTCCTGGATCTTCATTTTCTCCTGAATTCACGTGGAGAACGTGAGTCTCCATCTCTGTCCAACAACAAAATAATTCCTGAAGGCTCGCGGTGCCATAGAAACTAGTTCCTCATAGTAAATAGATTGAATTCGGTGAACACATATATTTATAACGTTAAAAACAAGAATTCAGTAAATAAACAAATATTTTGTTGTGTATTGTAAAATATTAAAATATGTCGTTTATAAAACCCAGACGAAAACTACAAGAGAAAAACGCATTTACTACATTTGTCCCTTCTGCTTTGCCATAGAGTTACGAAACGTAACTGCGCATGCGCACAAACATACGCCTCTGACATTGAGAACGAACTGCATTTCCTCATACTTTAAATTGGAAATTAAACAGGTAAGACTCCACATTTGGAATATTTTATGTAACCGCGGTAACATTAAAGTAGGTATTTATGTTGAAGACAATGTTAAACGACTGTTTGCTGACCTATTTAGCGTAAAAAAATCGAGTATAGTTTAGATGATTGAACTGCAACACATACTGATGTGTTTTAAAACTAAAGAGAAATACAATTCGTATTCGTTATTGAACATTTTTCATGGTATTACCATGTTTTTGGCTATGTAATTTGATAATACCTCAGAAGATCATGTAAATACTATGATATGTGAAAATAGTAATTATTGATTATAATTCTTGCAGCATCATAGTTTAGTAAAAACGTAAACACTGGTGAAACTATGAATATATTAATAAACTAATAACTTTATTATGGCTAGATGCATCTAACAGTGATATTTGTTATGAAAAAAAGAGAGAAACACGTCTAGAAACTTAAAATAATTAGACCCTCTAAGCCCAAATGTTGAATCTACTGCCACAAATACACAATACTAGTTACACGATTTTCTAAAGTAAAACACTGGCATATTTTCATAAGGGCTGATATTATGATAATCTTTGACATATTCCCAGCTAACAATTTTTGGTTCTTATGTTCCCAAAACTATGGCAAGCCGTTTTGACTTTGAATCATTCGCAGGAAATGAATGTGATATCAGGAATTACATTTCCACTAGTAAAAACTATAATTCTTGATATCTGTAATTGTATTTTCACTAGTTAAATCTCACTCAAATTCAATTGTTGATATTAATAATTCATTTCTTACTAGAAATACAATTCTCACTAGTTAAAAACCTTTATTTGTTTGATATCAATAATTATGTGGTTACTAGTGCAAAAGGTCTATTTTTGATATCAACAATTGAATTGCTACTAGTACAAATGTGAATTTCTGATATCATAAATGTGATTGTTATTAGTAGGAGCCATTTTAGATATCGGTAACATGCATTTACAGATATCAAGAGTTAATATTTCAACCAGTGACAACTGAATTCTTAATATCAGGAATTTATATTTTTACTAGTAACCACATAACTATTGATATAAAAAAATTATGATTTTTACTAGTACGAATTGTATTTCTGATATGTAAGACTAAGAAATTCTCAGTTCTTCAGTTCTCTACAATTACAGATATCAAGAATTATAGTTTTTACTAGTTGAAATTTAATTCCTGATATCAAGAATTCGTATTTCTGCGAGTAATTATGTCCTTGTCATCAAGAATTAACATTAAAAGTGAAGATTGAATTGTTGATATCAAAAATTAATTTCTAGAGAATAAGTGTCAAAATGGCTTGCCGTACAAAGCATTTTAAGGTTTGTGTTTGGTTAACCAGTGAAGTTTTCTTTACAGAAATAGAAGGTTCTTTTTAGGTTTGCAGAACATTCTCCTAAAATAACCATATGGGAGCGTGAGGGCAACGTTCTGCGTCTGCTGCTAATTCAACTCACCTGAGTTTGTGGCATGTTTTCCCAGATCCGTCATGCTCATTGGGAAGCGCATCGCTGACGCGGGTTATAAGCTCTTCTCGGGCTCCATGATGCTGCTGACGGTGTACGGTGGATACCTGTGCGTCCTGCGGGCTCAGCGCTACATGCAGAAAAGGAAACAGCTAGAGCTGGCGGAACAGAGCGAGAGCACAGCTCCAGAGACCATTAAAGAATGAAGACACGGGCTGTAAATAATCACGTAACCGGACACTGATAATGTCACACGGGTTCGACGTGATGTGACCCAGCAGAAACAGAAAACACACCTGCGTTCATGACCCTCAAAGGGTTTGTTTGTCTAGTTCAATGGCTCTGGATGAGGTGGAAACAGTGATTTATGTGTTGTAATATATTAAATGATGCTTGTGAAATCTACCATCATGAGTGTTTGTGCATGTCCTATCAATTTGCATGATTCCCACACCTGTTGAAAAAATATTTGACAAATGGTGCACATGACATTTTCGAGCTGAACCTAAATTTAAATTATTATATTCCAGCGTTGTTTTGTTAACTAAGGAGCCGTATACACAACACCGTTTTCAACTACAAACTTTTTGGTCGTACATGTACACAACAACGGCATTTTTTGGTGCCTGAAAACACAAACCCCAAGTTTTTGAAAACAATACCATTATCATCTCCGTGTAAACTACAAAAACGTGAATTTGTGAAAACGGTGACTTCATGCGCATGAGTATTACGTGTTCAGTCTATAGGTGCGGAGTGTTTCTTTACCAAGTGAGATCGCCATCTACTGGCCTGGCAGCAGAATACAGCATTTATAGCCGTTTTCACGGATGTGTGTGAGAACGGGGATCTTTTTGATAACGTTGTCGTCTGTACACGAATAACGCAACGGAAAAACTTCTCTTTTTAGTACATCATCGTTGGCATGTAAACATACTCAAACTATTAAAGTATTTTTCGTTAATTGTAATACGTAATATTTTTTTGGAAATGTTGCCTCTACAACTGAATTAAAATATTTAAGAACTAAAATGAAAGCAGAAATAAAATAGAAAAACAAAGGGAAAAAAAGCTAAAAAGGAAATCAATATACACTCACCTAAAGGATTATTCGGAACACCTGTTCAATTTCTCATTAATGCAATTATCTAATCAACCAATCACATGGCAGTTGCTTCAATGCATTTAGGGGTGTGGTCCTGGTCAAGACAATCTCCTGAACTCCAAACTGAATGTCAGAATGGGAAAGGAAGGTGATTTAAGCAATTTTGAGCGTGGCATGGTTGTTGGTGCCAGACGGGCCGGTCTGAGTATTTCACAATCTGCTGAGTTACTGGGATTTTCACGCACAACCATTTCTAGAGTTTACAAAGAATGGTGTGAAAAGGGAAAAACATCCAGTATGCGGCAGTCCTGTGGGCGAAAATGCCTTGTTGATGCTAGAGGTCAGAGGAGAATGGGCCGACTGATTCAAGCTGATAGAAGAGCAACTTTGACTGAAATAACCACTCGTTACAACCGAGGTATGCAGCAAAGCATTTGTGAAACCACAACACGCACAACCTTGAGGCGGATGGGCTACAACAGCAGAAGACCCCACCGGGTACCACTCATCTCCACTACAAATAGGAAAAAGAGGCTACAATTTGCACAAGCTCACCAAAATTGGACAGTTGAAGACTGGAAAAATGTTGCCTGGTCTGATGAGTCTGGATTTCTGTTGAGACATTCAGATGGTAGAGTCAGAATTTGGCGTAAACAGAATGAGAACATGGATCCATCATGCCTTGTTACCACTGTGCAGGCTGGTGGTGGTGGTGTAATGGTGTGGGGGATGTTTTCTTGGCACACTTTAGGCCCCTTAGTGCCAATTGGGCATTGTTTAAATGCCACGGCCTACCTGAGCATTGTTTCTGACCATGTCCATCCCTTTATGACCACCATGTACCCATCCTCTGATGGCTACTTCCAGCAGGATAATGCACCATGTCACAAAGCTCGAATCATTTCAAATTGGTTTCTTCAACATGACAATGAGTTCACTGTACTAAAATGGCCCCCACAGTCACCAGATCTCAACCCAATAGTGGTGGAACGGGAGCTTCGTGCCCTGGATGTGCATCCCACAAATCTCCATCAACTGCAAGATGCTATCCTATCAATATGGGCCAACATTTCTAAAGAATGCTTTCAGCACCTTGTTGAATCAATGCCACGTAGAATTAAGGCAGTTCTGAAGGTGAAAGGGGGTCAAACACAGTATTAGTATGGTGTTCCTAATAATCCTTTAGGTGAGTGTATATTAAACATAGATGTATAAAACTATTAAAAATGACTGAAGTACACAAAATTACTAAAATTAAAATGAAACCTGGAAATATAGATGTATAATATAAATTAGATATATAAAACAAATGAATAAAAATGACTTAAGTGCACAACAAAATATTAAAATTAAAACTGTAAAATATATAGATATATAATATAAATTAGATATAAAAAAAATGACTTAAGTACACAACAAAATTACTAAAATAAAAATAAAAATATAGAAAAACAAACCGTTATATTCACCATACCAGTAGTTCTCAACTGGTTTTGCTTCAGATCATAGATATTAATTTGGACAACCTACATAGTTGCACAATGTAATTATTAATTATAATTTGCATTTAGCGTTGTTTTTCTTCCCCATTCTCTTTGTGATCAAGACCCATTTTTCTCCAGTTGAGAACTATTGTACCCTACAGAAAATTAAATCCAATCCTTGCAATCACCCTTTTAAAATTCTCTAACATTTCTAGGTTGACTAATAATATTATATATTATATTTATTTGCATATTTATTTCATGAAATCTACCCCGATCATCAATGCAAGGTGAAAAGCATCTCATTACAGGACAAAAAGCCCATCTTTCATTTTAATAACCTTATTTGGTTTCCAAAAATAAAAAAGCCAAATGAAAAACAGCACAGGAAACAAAATTACAAACACATCAGTAACCAAAACAAACAACGGAAAAAAAGAAAAGAGAAACAACTGTATATGGAAACTCAAGTACATCTGACCATTAAAATCTGAAGAAGACGACGTTCTTCCCTGACTTCAGTAAAACGCGAAGCGCGGAGAAGAAACGTCTTCCCAGCTCCCGAAACAAGGAAACCAGGGAATGCAGATATGACTAATTTAATCATTTTCTCTTTCACAAGCTTCTTATAGTGGCCATATTGTCATTACGGTCCCATCATCACTGGAATAACGTCCCGAACTCCGTCATCAAGTCTCAAAAAGTCCCACAGCAGGATGGTTTTGTTGGTGTTTTTTGGTTTTTGGTGTTGGAGTGAGGTACAGGGACGAGAAAAAGTCCCGTTGTGATATTTCTGGGACACGAGTTCTTTGTGCGCAAAGGCCACATGGAGGGAGTGTCACCAGTCGCTGTGGTTCTGGCTCCAGGATTTAGAGCCAAAATGGCCGTTGGTGCCATTTTCTCCTCTGCGAGCAGCTGTTTTGAGTCGCTCTTTGGAGGTTGTGTCAGATTCTTCCTCCGAGCTGCTCTCGATGTCGCTGCGGTCGTCTTTGGACACCTGGAACGACATTTGGGTTATAAGCTGTGGCTCTTTCAAGGGTTTAGATGTAGTGTGGCCAATCAAATGGGTGGTTTTCAATTAAGCAACTGTTCTGGGTTCAATATACTGTTGGCGTCCTTCCTCAAGGGGGCGCTTAGATGCTTTAAAAGCCTTAAAAGTCCTCCAAATTTGCACTCACATCTTAATGTTTTTGTCCAAACCATTCCTTTAACAATTTGGTATTCTTAAGATATAATAAAATACTAATATATTCTGGTTGGTTTGTAGATTGTACTTGAGTAAAATTGCTCTGAATTTCATATTTTCCATTTTCTATGGCAGCATTTTTTGACTGTGAAGATCACAAGTGCGACTATTTTGTTCAAGAGCCTTTTCTAATGATGTCCATGATTTATTAAAGGGGCAGTTCACTCAAAAATGAAAATTCTGTCGTAATTTCCTCACCCTCAAGTTGTTCCAAACCTGTATGAGTTTCTTTCTTCTGCTGAACACAAAAGAAGATATTTTGAAGAATGTTGGTAACCAGACAGAAAAAAGAAACTCAGAGGTTTGGAACTTGAGGGTGAGGAAATGATGACAGAATTTAAATTTTTGGGTGAACGGTCCCTTTAAGTGTGTTATACAGCAAGTGCCAAAAAGGCACCAAGTTTCGTACCATTTGGATGAAGCCAAAAAAACAATAATAATTTTGTCAAACTCGCTCAAAAAATATTTAGGCCTAAATTTAAAATTTGAATTGAATATAAAACTCACTAATTCAATTACACGATAGAAAACATTAAACAAACGAATAAACTTAATGTGATGCACATTTGTCAGTCATACGTAATTGAAACGGTTAAGATTTACGCGCTCAAAATAAAGAAAATGGCATAGTTCATTATTAATTATTTGCATTGATTTTACTTAATCATATATTCAAAATGCTTAGAATCAGCATACGTTCTTGCAAAAACAATTAAAGTCATTCATAAAATATGGTTAGCTTTAAAACAAGCAAGAATTAATTAGTTAAAATGTATGAAAAACTAATAATAAACCTGGTTATTGTGTATTTAAAACACATTCAGTTTATTAGTAGTACTAATACCTACTTCATTTATGTATAACTGACAAATATGCATCACATTTAAAGGGATTGTTCACCAAAAAATTTTAAAATTATCCCATGATTTACTCACCCTCAAGTCATCCTAGGTGTGTATGACATTCTTCTTTCAGACGAACACAATCAGAGTTATATTAAAAAAAATCCTGGCTCTTCCAAGCTTTATAACGACAGTGACTGGGGGTTGAGATTTTGAAGTCCAAAAAAGTGCATCTATCCATCATAAAAGTGCATTCATCCATCATAAAAGTGCATTCATCCATCCATCATAAAAGTGCATCCATCCATCCATCATAAAAGTGCATCCATCCATCCATTATAAAAGTGCATTCATCCATCATAAAAGTGCATCTATCCATCATAAAAGTGCATCCATCCATCCATCATAAAAGTGCATCTATCCATCATAAAAGTGCATCCATCCATCCATCCATCATAAAAGTGCATCTATCCATCATAAAAGTGCATCTATCCATCATAAAAGTGCATCTATCCATCATAAAAGTGCATCCATCCATCATAAAAGTGCATTCATCCATCATAAAAGAGCATCTATCCATCACAAAAGTGCATCCATCCATCATAAAAGTGCATTCATCCATCATAAAAGAGCATCTACCCATCACAAAAGTGCATTCATCCATCATAAAAGTGCATCCATCCATCATAAAAGTGCATCTATCCATCACAAGTGCATTCATCCATCATAAAAGTGCATCTATCCATCATAAAAGTGCATCCATCCATCATAAAAGTGCATTCATCCATCATAAAAGTGCATCTATCCATCATAAATGTGCATCTATCCATTATAATGATGGATAGATGCACTTTTTTGGACTTTAAAATCTCAACCCCCATTTATTCCCATTATAAAGCTTGGAAGAGCCAGAATATTTTTTAATATTCGTCTGAAAGAAGAATGTCATATACAGCTAGGATGACTTGAGGATGAGTAAATCATGGGCTAATTTTCATTTTTGCGTGAACTATCCCTTTAAGCTTATTAGATCATGCTAAATGGATGGAAATCTTAAACTTAGTTATTTTTTATAAGTATTTTTTGAGTGTGACCGAGGGGTTAAACACACAGTCTGGGATACCAAACGACTACAAGAACAATCACAAAAAACAAGTAAAGGAGCAAACTTACAGCTGAAGAAGATACAGAGCGAAAGACTCTAAAGCGAGCGAATTTAGCAGAAAGAGCGAAAGATTTCTATCGGGACAGAAGCAGAAAGACAGGAACAGCCTCCCAGCCAGTGAGAGAAGGAAAAGACAAACCAGTTCTGCAGGAGAGAAAGAGAAAAAGGAGGGAAACACGTGTAACTACATGAAATCATCTGGCTCAGAAGGAGGTAACGGGGACGGGTTTGTGCGGACCTTTCCTCTCATGACAGCTTTGAAGGCGATGCGGGCGATGAGGTAGGACCAGAGGACGTGCAGCACCTGCAGCACCAGCAGCAAGAAGTTGAAGAGCCACCAGGACGGGTACGGCCCGATGATGTCCCAGCTCTCGAAGAGCGTCGTGTTCAGGATCCTGCAACATCCAAAACACGCTGATAAGGGCATGACATCAGAGCGGTTTACTCTATCTCAACTGAAACAATGGGGAAAATTCTTTTGAATTCTCAACAACATAATCATTTTGCAATTATTGGTACATAAATTTAACAAAATATCTATAGTAAACTCTTACTATTTTGTAGAGCTGAACAATTCTGGATAAATTGAGAATCATGATTTTTTTGTTTCAAATAGAATCACGATTCTCCCACGATTCTGAACAGACAAGAGACATCTAAACAAAATAACATGCAATTTACTGACAAAATGTTAAATGCTGAAATGTTTAATTAATCTGTATAAATTATTTTTTGGGGAAAAAAAAGGTTTGAATGAATGATTCAATGACTCGCTCAAATATTTCACTTGTTTCATTACTGGATGATTCAGCATTTTTGAGTGAATCTTTTAAATTAATGATTCAATGATTCACTCATATATACTTCACTTGTTTCATTACTGCATGAATCAGCATTTTTTAACAAATCTTTTAAATGAATGATTCAAATCTTTTAAATAAATGAAAGATGATTTGCTCTATTAATTTGATCGCTTCCGTAAACATCAGTGTTTATATCTGAACTTTTATCCCAGTACTTTCTCTGGGTCAGCGGCAGAAATACTGCATACACAGATTTGAATGTTTCGGTGTGATGTTTTCAAAGGTTTAATAGACAGAGCCGAATCGTTGTCATTTAGGAATGAGATCATGTGGGTGTTTGAATTGAGATTGCGATCTTTTAACGATTAATCGTGCAGCTCCACTATTTTGTATACTAATAATATATAGCATATACTCGTCATTCCACGTGATCTCAATCAGACACCAGGATGTACTGTCCTGTGATTCAG